>VALG01001126.1:0-13159 GCA_009835305.1 Ipomoea purpurea
ATCGCTGACCAGCCAACACTATAACAATGTCAGCTAGTACATGTTAAGTATCTAAACTCCCCACAATCTGCTTGAAATAAGTAGGATCAACATATGACCATCACTCTCTTTAGACAATTTTGTACAACCTCCATAGGAGTTCTTGCAGATTAAATCGAGTCATATTAAATTTCTTCAAGAACCTCGTGGCATATCTCTTTTGACACATAAAAATCCATTATCTCTTTAGATCACTTCAATGCCAAGAATATGACGATGAGACCAAGATCGTCATTTCAAACTCCTTCATCATGGATTTTTAAAACTCTCAATCATCTCTAGGATTATTGCCTGAAAATATTAAAGTCATCAACATACAAAGATAACAATATATCACTAGAATGATTAATCTTGGCATATAATCCATGTTCAGATGGGTATTTTTGAATCCAGTTGCATGAAGAACGAGTCAATGCGCCTAATTCCATGCACGCGTGCTTGTTAAGGCCATACAATGCCTTTTTCAACCTATACGCTTCCCCTTCACTTCTTTCTTGATAAAACCCAAGGGTTGCTCACAAACACTTCTTCCTCAAGGGACATTGAGAAACGCAGATTTAAGCATCCATTTGATGGATTTTCCATTGCTTTTGTGCAGCTAAAGTAATTAGAATCTGATTGTTTCCATCCGAGCCACTGGTGAAACACTTCGTGGTAATCATAGCCAGCTTTGTTCAATCCCTTTGCCACTAATCTGGCTTTGTATCTTTCAATCTCACCATTGGATTTTTACCTTTATCTTAAAAAACCCACTTAACGTCAATAACCTTTTGTCCCTGTGGGATATCAGTTAGTTTTCCCACGTATTTTTTTTCAATCTGAAATTCCTCATTCATTGCATTTACCCATTTAGGATCTTGGATTGCCTCATCAAATGTGGACAAGTTCAACATCTGTAAAAATGCGAAATGAACATATCTCCATCATTATCAATTTGATATCAGAAATTACCTCATAGTCTCGCAAGTGAGCAGGTAACTGACGGTGGTCCCTGGACTTCCTAACTCTGTAGGAGCTTGAGGCAAAGAAGTCGCCTCACAAGAACTTGATGAGGACTCCACTGTTAACATGCATTTCTTCTTCTTCAAGAGCATAATAACATGTTTTCGAGAATCCTCATGAGTAGCTACATCCCAATTCCAGCTTCTTTCTCAGCAAATGTTACATCTCGACTACGATCACTTCTTTGTTGACAGGATTAAACAATTTGTATCCCCCCTTGTTATACCCAATAAGCAACATTTTTCTGCGTCGATCGTCTAGTTTGTCCTTGTCATTGCTGAATATAGCATAAGCAATAGAGCCAAACACTTTAAGATGGTGCACGTTTGGTTTAAAACCACTCCAAGCTTCAATAGGGGTGATATTTGGTACACTCTTTTGTTAAAGACCTGTTCAACAAATAAACAGCCACATGCGATAGCTTCACCCCAGAAAGAATTAGGCATACCTTTTGCTTTTAACATGCTTCGTGCCATATCCAATATGGTTCTATTTTTCCTCTCTGCAACTCCATTATGTTGTGGAGTATAAGGAACGTTAACATCATGATGGGATCCTTGCGCACCTAAATATTCATTGAATTCATTGGAATTGTATTCTCCACCTCATCACTTCGAAGGATTTTGACGAAACACCAATCTGTTTCTCAAAAAGCACTTTAAACCTTTTAAAATAGTCAAGACTTCAGACTTTTAATTTCAAAAGATACACCCAAATTTTCCTGTAAAGTCATCAATAAAAGTCAAAAAATACTTGTTGCCACCATTTGAGACAACATTCATAGGGCCACAAACATCAGAATGAATAATTTCTAATGGATTGTGATGCACGTCTTTGTTCTCCTAAAAAAGGCAATCTGTGACTCTTACCCAATACACAAGCTTCAAATAATTGTTCTGGGTGTTGAATATTCGGCAAGCCTTTCACTATATTTTCTTTGGCGAGTATTTTCAAACTCCGAAAATTTAAATGTCCATAACGGAGATGCCAAAGCCATGACTCGTCATCCACAATAGCATTAAGACATTTATATTCACCCTTAGATATATCAACAGGAAACATGCGATTTTTTGATACGCAAGACTTGAGAATAAGTGTACCTTTTTTATCAAGAATTGAGAGTTGACTATCGTGAATAGTCATGGTATATCCCTTCTCTGCTAATTGACCAACACTCAGCAGATTACTTTTCATATCTGGTACGTAGAATACATCAGAAATGTACCTGTGGTCTCCACCTTTTAGATTGATAAGAATCTGCCCTTTTCCTATCACTGGTACAGTCCTCCCATCACCGAACTTGACGCTAGTGCGGAATGATTCATCAATATCAGCAAATAATTCCCTTTTGCCACACATGTGATTTGTACACCCTGTATCAAGAAACCATGTGTGGTAACTTGATGTCTCAGTTGTTGCTACGACCATTAAAAGAGCATGACCACCACTATCCTCATCCTTATTGTTATCCTCTCCTTGTACACAATGAGCTTCTAGTGTACCATTTTTATACCAACATTCGCTTGCATAATGGCCACGCTTATGACAACAATAACACTCAATGTTAGACTTGTCATATTTTCCTCTACCGCGTCCACGACCTCGTCCTCTTGAATTTTGTTGATGATGTGTTTTTTCTTGATCATTACCACCACGTGCATCATGATTGCTATTATGGCCTCCAGAACTTCTATTAGAGTGATTACCACCACGTCCCCGTCCTCTACCACGGGAACCACCGGAATTTCGACTTGTCTCGGCAATGGAGACTTGAGCTTGAAAAGCCTGCTCAATTGACTTTTTCAATCTTGTTTTCATTCATATGTTGCTCATGGGCTCGTAAGGAACCAGATAATTGTTTGACTGTCATTTTGGATACATCATTGGCTTCTTCAATTGCTGCTACAATATGCTCAAATCTAGGATTCAAAGTTCTTAGAATTTTTTCTACCATAGCTTATTCTGTACAAGCCTCTCCATTTCCTTTCATATCATTCATTCGTCAAAGCAAGGATGCGGTTGACAAGGCATCAACTGGTTCAGAAGGCTCCATATGTAAAAGCTCATATTGACGTCTTAAGGTTTGGAGCCGCACTCTTTTAATTTTTTCGTCACCTTTGTATGAAGTCAGCAACACATCCCAGGCTTCATTGGATGTAGTCGCTCCTTCAATCTTCTCAAAAGTCTCGTCACTCATCCCTTGATGGATGTAATATAGTGCCTTCTTATCCTTTTTCTTCATCTCACGATGGGCAGCCTTTTGTGCCTCAGTAGCATTGTCGGCCAAAGTAGCTACCCCATTTTCCACGATCTCAAGCAATTCATGGTAATCGAATATACCTTCATCTGGGGCACTCATCGATTATAATTTTTCCCATCCAAAACAGGAACTGAAAGTTGAGTTGTATTGTTCATGGCTCTGATACCACTTGTTGGGTGTGAAAATGAAGTAATAAGACACTTAATGCATGAGACTAAGAATACTATAGCACAGAAGAAGAGAACTCTTATATTATCTGTTAAATACTTGTTTACAGAAATGTCTTTATATAAGATTAAAGACCAACATAATATACTGAAATTAGGATCAAGCTCCCACATGCATGAAGACTAGCATTAATAATAGGAAGACTAAATCATTATTAACTAATTCAAATGATAAAGAATAATAATAGTCTAAACTAAATATCAGAATTAAATATTTCTAACAAAGGAATAAGGTTCTATTAGAGGAGAAAAGAGAAACTCATAATATAGACAATGAGTTTAAGTGTTTTTAGATTTGCCCTGTGCGTACAAAGGTTGTTGGGAACATTAAACCATGTGCAGTGACATTTCATCCAATACCTTTTTTTATTTTTTTTTTTTTTTTTGCATAATTTTTATTTTTTGTGCATTTGTGTTTGGTTAAAAGTGTGATATGTACCCATCTTGTGCAACATGGGTGTTTGTTTTGAGTGTTTTATATGTTGCTGCTTTGGTGAGTTTAAGAATATAGCATCTGAATGTGAAATTGGGATAGGTATGCTTGAGTGTGATTGGCAGGTAGATTGCCGATGATGTTTTAATGTTTATTGTTTCTATAAATTTGTGTTTTAACAACGGTGTTTTGAATGTATATTGTAATCTAAAGGATAACGTGTAACATGGATAGAAATTACTGTGCTACTGCCTGGGTACCTCTTGTGCACTAAGTAATTTTGGAAAAAAAATGCGACGCTACAAATTCCTAACCCCCAACCCCCCTCATCCTCGCGATGTGCAACTGTGTTTGAGATAATTGTGCATCGGTCAAACTGACACCACAGATACCGTGAATGGAAATGCACAATGTACTTGAAGCATAATTTATAATGCAATATTAAAACAAACATCCGAACCTAAAAAAATATATCACTAGAAGTTGAAAGAGCAAAGATGTGTAGTGAACAGAAACATAATAGAAAGTAAAATTCAAAAGTAACAACTTAATCGATGCGCTTGGATGTGGCGTGACGTAACAGACTGTTACCACTATCATGATAGCAAACTCACCACAAGTCTTACACTTGTGATACCAGTGATGCCTTCTCCGATCCACAGGCAACTCTCATGAACTTTTGATATGTTTGCCACTTTCTTTATTCTTGGACAAAGTAGGAGGGCGAATGCAGACCTCTTCTGGCACAGATGTGCCAAAGAACGCCTCAACTAGCTCCTTCCTACCAATGGATTGTGGAATAGAGCCATTAAGCACAACTGAAACAAAAAAACAATGCACAAACACGTACACCACTGATGAACACAAACACACATTTAAAAAAAAAAAACTACCATAATTGCACCATATACGTATCAAAAGAGGGTGAAAATGCACATAGACTAACCCATATATAACACCAGTGTGACATACTCTATGACCAACAACACGCACTGCAGAAAAAACAAAAAAAAAGAAAACCTGCGAGCGGATTAAGCATGGCTAGCACAAATACACTGCACACACACAGATATCCCGATGCACATAAACTAACAAAAAAAAAACCCAAAGCAAACAGCAACCTGCCGAACCTATAAGAAAAAAAAAACAACACACACACGCACCAACCCCACGACACATTAAACCTCGAACCCCCACCCAACCACAACACACATAGAATGCACAAGAAAAATCGCAAAACCGACCATTATCACAACTTTGTGCTAAAAAATTATCGATATATGAACTACCGAGAACAATTATAACACAGTCCAGTTATTAAAAAAATCCAGTGATCCATGCAACCTGCTAACCAAATACGACAAGCATGTTTACTGAGAAAAAAATAGTTAAAAAAATGCTGCCCGTTTATGGTCTTTTATATCATCTATGTAACAACCAAGCATGTCTTTCTGAGAATATAAGATATTTGCAATTGGAAGCTCAAGTCCAGTCACCATCTTTCATTATGTATAACAGTAGCTAAAATCTAATTCATTTTCAAGATGCACATCAATCACTGTATTGCAAATTAATTGTATCCTAAATGCAAACTGTTTCTAAATGTCGATGCTCATTAAAGTATTACGTCGGTGCATTCGTATATTACACATCTTCACAGTATATACAAATCTCTATCGACACCAACCAACACTATTTTAACCAACAATTGTGCATTTTATTAAATCACAGAAGTGACAATCTCGTTTATTTATAATTCAATTTCTAACTCAACTAATTTTACAAACAAATACGGCCAGCATGTCTTTCTGATAAAATACGACCGAGAATTTTTTTTAACTGTGAAACAAAAAAATACGATAGAAACCAAGAAAACACACACACCAAAAACCACGAAAGATGATGTTTAAAAATAAAAAATAACTACACTAACACAGTATTCATATTTTTAAAATGAAAAAAAAAAACGCCAATGAATAGGATTAACAAAAAAGAAATCGATCAATTTAAAACATTAACAAGTAAAGATATTGCACAAGCCTAAAGAGTGATAGCATCGCCAGTAATAGATGTTGCAAGAAAAAAACGAGGAACAATAACAACAAAAAGATTATAAAAAGAGAAAAAAAAAACACTACCCACCGCCCATTGATAATAACACAATGAACGTAAAGAGTGAAAGTATAAAGAACCCTAAAACCCAGAGCAACCCACCACAACCACACCGATTGTCTAACAGGCGCATATAACTATGCACAAAGACAATCAAGAACGATGCACAATAAAGATAAAATGAACACAGGCAAAAAGACACACACCTGGAGAATCCATAGCAAAGATCGGGCGAAACCGAAGACTAAGAAAATGAAGAGGCAGTAATCTTTGTCAAAACACACAACACTCAACTCAATGAAAAAGACTTGAATATATATATATATACATCAACGCTGGATCACAATTGCTTAGCGAAGTATCCTTAATTACCTTTTTTAAGACCGCAAAAAACATGCAGATCACCCAAAAATAAATAAACTAATAAAGGTAAAAAAAAATGCAAAGACTAAACTAACCCTAACATAAAGTGGCGGTAATAACAAAAAAAAATCATCCCAAAAAAAAACTAAAAAACTATAGCCATAGATCAAACTAAAATCAAAGGTCAAAATCTGTCCACAATCCTCATGTGGGAACATGACCTAATTTGATCCTCTACCTAATATATTATTATATATATATATATATACATATATATATATATATATATATATATATATATACATATATATATATTATATATATATATACATATATATATATATATATATATATATAATATATATATATATATATATATATATATATATATATATATATATATATATATACATATATATATATATATGTATATATATATATATATATATATATATATATGTATATATGTATATATATATATATATATACATATATATATATATACATATATATATATATATAGTATAATATATATATATATATATTATATATATATATATATTATATTTATGGAATGGATCAGGTGCATTGTTGCTTCCGTGCTGTTTGTGCGGTGGATTAATGTGCGTGAGGTTTATACTTAATGTGCGTGAGTGTTGTTTAATGTGCCTGAGATTTTTACTAATGTGCGTGATGTTTAATATGTCTTGTTTGTACTTAAATGTGCCTGAGTATTGTGCTTAATATGCGTGAGATTTGTGTGCTTAATGTGCGTGAGTAGTTCAGAATTACGAGCTCAGAAAGAAGCAGAACAGAAAACTCATGCACATTAACGCGCAAGCTTCTTTACTTCTTTCATTCAATTTTCCATGGATTCTGGATTATCAGCTACCTTCAGTACAGTGTTGAATGTTTTATATATATGAATGCAATGCCAAGCAAAATTTGCACACTAGCTAAGTGTATTTCTGTATTTAATTTTTCATAATTTATCATCACCATTGCTCGCTCTGCATGCATCATCCATCATCAGGAGAGGGGCAATGGCTACTGGGAATGGGAAAGAAGCTGAATATCCATATTTTCTGCTGCATTTTACACATTCACGCACATTAAGTACAAATCTCAGGCACATTAGACACAACACTCACGCACATTGAGTACAAAATCTTACGCACATTAATAACCCGCACAACCGCACGGGAACCTTTCACTAATTATATATATATATATAATATATATAATATATATTATATATATATATATATATATATATATATATATATATATATATATATATATATATATATATATATTATATATTATATAATATATATATATTCACGAACCTACCTAGGAATTAATCTCAATTAACCTTTTATCTTGATTAATCAATGGTCCTTATTTATAACCGTTTTAATGGATTAATTTAAGCTGGAGGGGTTTTATTTTATGCAAAGAGGGGTAGTTTCATAATAGAAGCTCCATCCTTTTGGTGAAAGTTTTGATCTCATGGCTTCTTCGGAGTGGTTAATACGTGGAAAAGTTTGTGGGTGATACATTGTAGTTGTGTTAGTTTTTGCATCAATGAATTGGGAATTTTGTGCACAACTTGTAGGACATTTTCCCATTAGCTTAGCACTCATATATTACAAGCTCTAGGACATTTTCCCATTTTCCCAGCAGATACATATTTCAAGAAGTCTAGCACTGCGAAGATGTTATTTTTGTACTATTAACCATTAGTTCAACCAAATGCTCTGTCAAAGTTTAGGATTTTGTTTCTTGAGCTGATTATTTTACTGAGTATTACAAGTTCAATCTCATAATTGATGTTAAGAATTATGATCGAAGAGGTGGTTAGTGTTGTTTATCCTAAGTTTATTATTATTTTTTTGAGTCATTTAAGTTTATTGGAATCCTACAGTGGCTTGCACAAAGGTGGTTTGCATTTCTATTCAGAGTGAGATTTTAGAACATGGTATCATCTACGCCCATTTCATAAATTATTGTGGCTTGGAGTAGGAGCCAAATCGGCTGTGATCTGAAGCGATGGTGGGCAACAGTAGAGCGCGACAGACGCGAATGCTACAGGTACTAGAGGAGCTTAGGGATGAATTCTTGGGTGATGGTATGAACGTTAACCCGACAAAGGGTAATAATGCTGCCATTGCAGCTTTATTTAATGTGGAACCTCCGGCATCCATAACCATCAAACCCCTAGCTCAAGCTAAAAACAAAGGAACCACGAAGCGACTTAAGAGCCAGCGTGAGTTAGGTATTGAAAGAAGCTAAGTGTCCAGGCTGGCTAGGCGAAAGTGTGGGGTGTCATAACGCTCGTAGTTGTCCTTTGAAGTGATTGTTGTCCTTTGAACCTGTGTATAGTAATTTATATATTTCTGTGACTCATCTTTGGTCTCTTGTTTTAGTTTCTGAGATTATTAATATGATTGGCCAAACAAGTATATTGTAGTTTTCTACATCTCGCTATATTTTTTCGTGGCTCCGTTGGTTGCTTGGACCTCTTTCACCCTCTCATGGCGCACGACGTTCATTACCTTTTTAGTAGATTACTACATACATGCCAGCTACTCAGCTAGGATGCCTGTGATTAGGGACTTTGATAACTGTGCATCTTTCCAAATAAGACATTAAAAATTTTGAAATTGAGTGTATGAATAGTGAATACTACCACATAACCCGTGCATTAGTCCGGCTATATAGGCAAATCATGTACCTGTTGGGTATGAGTGTATGACAGACTAAATGCACAGCTGCCTACTAAGGTAAACCAACAACAACAACCACAGTGATACAACACTAGTCCCCATACTAAGTCCATAAATAATGGTAATAATAATGGTGTCATCTCCGACACTTGGAGCACTTCTTGGATGGGTAGACGTCGGGCATGTGAAGCCAACGCACAGAGCATCCACCTGGCAAAAACGACCGACAAACAGTTAGTCAGATCAGTAGAAAACAATATTAATTCGCTTGATTCTTTTATCAATTACTACTGTTAATGGTGTTGTAAATACATTTTGCTTCCTGAAATGCCCCCCTTTCAAAGTACATAAATTATAATCATTTAGACATATCGACACAACCAGACCACAAATTTAAATACATTTGCAATTAACCATCATATAAAAGTGATAAACCCTACCACCCTAGTAATAACATCCTAACGGGGAGCAAAGCCACTCACATACCAACTACTTAAATAAACCATCAACTAAACCTTGGGAAAAATATTATACCAAGACTGGAGAATAGTGGAAGCCAATAAGGAACTGAGTTAGTAGCAGATTACTCAGACTGACAGCGTGTATGTGTATGCTGTATGTGAGAGATACTAGTATTGAGGCCTAATAATATCCATTGAGATAACAACTGAATTCAAGTAAAAATGATGACATAGATTGTTATAAAAGTTACAGCAATATAGATGATGTTATATAGGTTTGATTTCCTAAACTCTCAGATAAAAGCAGCAATAGATTGCAATATTGAGTCTAGTAATGCTACTAACACTTCCTTATTTATTTCTCATTCTTGTATCTAATAAGTTTTCCCAGGGAAGGGACTTACAAGAGTTAGTTGATTGGTTTATTAACTAGACTAGATAGACATCTCGGCTCAATAAATTCCCTAGTGCAGGCAGTTTTGTTTAAAATCTTTAATTTGTAGTCAGGTCAATAGGAAATGGTCAATTTGGTCAATGGCACTTCTGAATTCACACTTCCTGAATGAATATTATCTGAGCTAATTATTAACAAAGGTACCAATCCTCCGTTTTAAATACACTGCATAGGCATCTAAAGAATCTGGGTCTTTAGAGTGTGTTAGTAGGCTGGTTTTAATAAAAGTAACAACACAGTAAGAGCAAATAACTGTAATAAACAATTCTCAGTTCAATTAATTCCCTCGGCAGCGCAAATGACGGTAAAAGCACCACTACATAATATGTTTGAAGACGCTCAAATGCCCCACGCACCTAAACCCCCTATATGAACTTGAACCCTACACCCTCCAAAATGGGACCCCAACATCTGTTCAAAACCGAACCAACAAAACCCCCCAAATCGCATAAACCGCCCTTATCACAACGCATCAGTAAGTGTAAATCAGTTGTTAAATTGATTTGGGGTAACTGCAGTGCACGGACAGGAGGCTGCAACCCCCATTTGTGACCCACTGATCAGCCACATGCACAGCTGGTAATCAAGTGCACAAAATGCATTATTAATATGAACAGATATATTCTAATATATAGATACTAGGTAGTACTTAGATACTAGTAACAAGTAGGGTAGCTACTACTTTGGTTCAAAAGAAAGGGCTTGTCCCGTGCAGTTGGTGCGGTTTACACCCATTAGCTATGCATAAGTTTCGGTTGATGGCACTATACAGCCAAAACATACATGTTTGAAACTGCACGCAGAATGAAAAGACCAAAATTCACCACACAGGAAAAAATACCACGGACACTAATGGCTACATATTTTCGAGACACTGTATAGGTGCAATTTATGCATACACTCAATGGTGTAAACCGGCACCGACCACACGGGGAAGCTCTTTGCTCAATAAAATCCGACCAAAGTATATAAGTAAATATATATATATTTAGGGTCGATTCCTAATGAGGTCACTGGTCTTGCCCGTGCGGGGCATACACCAATTCTAGATAATGCAATAATGCACAATACCAGTGTTTGAAAAAATACACCAGAATGTAGAATGTCAAAAAATACCCACAACATACATAGGTAGTATTTACGAACAGCTTGTGTGGTAGGTATTTTTACATACCTAATGCGGTGGTAATGCCGCACCTGACCCGACGGAAGGACCTGAGCTCATAGGACCTGACCATGATAGTAAGTATAGTATATAATTTAATATATATAATATAGTAGTATATAACGAACTAGGAATTAATCTTAATAACCTTTTTATCTTGAATTAAAAAATCAATGGTCCTTATTTTCAACCGTTTTAATGGATTAATTTACGCTTGGAGGGGGTTTTTAATTTTAATGCATAAGTGGGGTAGTTTTAGGCTTTTTAAAGTCCTGAATCAGGGTGTGGGTGAGTGATAATCGGCTTCTTCCCTCATCCATTACTCGAACTAAGTTTTATTTGAATAAGAGTCGTTCGCGTTTCTTTGCCAGCGCACACCATTTTTCCGATTTCCACTCTCCGCCTCTTTGCCATGCTTCTGTTCTAAATTAGATGGTCGGAATTGATTGTTAGAATTCAAGCCGTCCCGTTCTAGCGACAAGGGCGTTGTTCGAGGTCGATAATTTTTTTTTTTGGCGTTTTTGTAACACTCTGATTTCCAAATGCTAAATTAAACTTTAATATGCAGATTAACTAAAAGCATAAAACCCCAGTACACAACGGAAAGACTAAACATGGAATATATAGGAAATAATAGGGTGTTATGCCACGCCACCCCAAAGATAAAAGGCACAGGCGTAAACATCTGCACAAAATTGCCAATATAGAAACAAGTCAACAGACCAGAGAACTAATGTCTAACATCGGCACACCAGGTCCAAACGTCTCCAAGTTCAAGGGATCTAATGCTAACAATCTCTAGACCAGCGCTCCCGTTCGTCTACGTCAACACCTGAAAGAAAGCACATTTAAAGATGATTAGACGACGCCGCGGTCAGGAGGAATGATGCTAGTACCCACCAAAATACATGTGATATCTTAACATAGAATAGGATATTATGATAATATAGTAGGCTAAGATTATATATATATATATCTAGACTATGTTGTGTGTGTGTGTGTGTGTGTGTGTGTGTGTGTGTGTGTGTGTGTGTGTGTGTGTGTGTTGTGTGTGTATATAAGTTCAAAACCCAAGGCAGAAGTCAACACAAGACTCTAAGCGCTCACAACAAAGACAAGGGAAACATCCCAAGATAATGAGAAGTAATAACGACTCACAAGAATGGCTCAAGGCATAATCTACTATCTCTCCGTAGATTACACCCCGACATGCATAATATAAGAGGAGTAAAAACACAACCATCGGTAACACATGCCTTTGTGACATCACACGTCACAAATAGAGAAATACACAACAACGGCTACACAACCCTTCGTGACATCACCCATCACGAATTGATATGCCTTCCTTTTGCCCGGTTCCAACCTTATGTCTAGTTTCAACATTACCTCCAGGACCCCTGTACAACCAAGTCCAACCTTTTCCTCCTGGACCGTCGTCCCCCACCAACAACCACCAACAAGACCACCGATTCATAGTACACGAGGGTACCATCACACACACGCAACACACGGCAACCATCATCAGAAATACGTGAACCCATCATCAGGTCACAAACTCCATAATCGGGACACATGGCCACACGTGTCGTAACCTTGGTGACTAATGTCCCATACCATATTAATCGTGCAATCCAGGTATAGCCACCACAACCACACCACAATAGGAATCAATCAACGGATCACAACGAAGATATGAAATATACTCCAATCAATGAATGGATCACAATCCAAAAACAACGATGATTAACACAAGTCATATCATCAACCATTAGAAAGGACAAACAACACACACGCTAGCATTTTAAAAACCGAACTAGCTATGCTTATCAAACGGGTAAACCGAACATAGTTCCGAGAACACACAAGACTCATCACAGTTCAATGAATCCAATGTTGAAGCACTTAGCACAA
>VALG01001128.1:0-10291 GCA_009835305.1 Ipomoea purpurea
TCTGCATTACTCAAAAACCATCTACACTTATACAGACAATCAGTGGTCTCCACATTTACAAAGAGTCAATAATAGTTAGACAATATAATTGAAAGAAACCATACAATTAAGCCAAAATAACTTATACAACCTCATTTTGATCCAATGATTCATCCTAAAATGATAAAAACCGAAGATAATTTGACTCAATAACATAAAATAGGCTTACTCTGCTGTGCCAAAACTATGTATGAGATCAATAAACAGAAACATTAACAGTCCAAGAGATGGTATGATTGGGAATATAAACAATTTAACTTTAATTTGAATTGCCACTTTACCTAACGTAGAGTTCATAAATAAATCTTAAGACTAATTATAAAATTATAATATGTTGATCTAAAATTCAATATTTAGAGATGTATGTACGAATTGTATTATATATTGCATTAACAATATAAATATTCTTTGAAATTAATAGCATCAATAAACAAGCAGAGTCATCTGTATGGACAGCATCCAAGGATACAACAATAGAAATAGTGCACGGGCATGAAGTCATGCATAAGGTTATGCTACTTGTTTAACTCAACATTAGTTAATTGACAAGTAATGAGACGCAATAGATATCCAAAATTGGATAACGAGAAGCAGATTTTATTAATTTGTATTTTTCTTCATTTTAATATTAATGAGTTGTCAATATGCTTATGCTTCTGCATTTCACAAGGATTCAGAAAATTATTAAGAAGTAAGCGAAGCGGGGACAGTGGTATTGAGCTTGAAAAATCAAAGAATGTTTTTGAACGAAATTGCGCAATATTTCTAGAAGTGATAATATCAGTTACACATTTCATACTATAAGGTCCCAAAAAAATAATTACTCTAATATATGATAGCAACACATCTAAATAATACAATTAAAATACCTATTCAACAATAGCAATCAATAGTACATTATTCTAACAATATTAGTAGTAAAGATCCCATTAGGATTAGCAGACACGATTGGAAGTATAATAACACAGTACAATAGATTTAAATATTATTTAATAATTCTACAGGAGCTAATTTAATTAATCCAACACATTTGAATTTATTCAATATCATTAGATAATAACAATAAAATTGGGGATTCAAAAATTTCCAAAGATTCAAAAGATGATCTTAAAATCATAAATCATTATTGCGGCTTA
This sequence comes from Ipomoea purpurea, assembly GCA_009835305.1. Taxonomy (NCBI): domain Eukaryota; kingdom Viridiplantae; phylum Streptophyta; class Magnoliopsida; order Solanales; family Convolvulaceae; genus Ipomoea; species Ipomoea purpurea. The sequence goes on from VALG01001128.1 coordinate 1,176, forward strand.
TACATAGGGCTGCAACAGATTCCACCAATGTCGAATGTATGTATGTGAGTGTTTTGGGTTATTTGTTGCGCATGCAAGCTAACTTAACCTAATTTTCCTGATGGGTGATGCGGATATCCTAGCCTAAACTGCGTGTGTGAGGGGAGCGACTTTTGATTATAATCTTAATGGTCAAGGCCAATGCATACTTATGTTATAGATATAAGACGCTGCATTTAATTATTATCTAATCCAGTTTGCAGAGTTGCGAATTTTCACAAACAGACATTAAAGATTTAAAAATATTTAGAAAATGTAAAAAGATCCGTGCGGGCCCTAGTGAAAGTATCAGAAAAAAATACATAGAACATGCTGAGATAGTGACCTCAAATCAAGGCAACTGATAATAACAACTGGGTCGTATCCTATCTTCGATCATCCCTCAATAATACGAGCATTAAGCATATGGTATTGTGCGTATCTGCTGGCAAGGCTATTATTTTTTATATCTTTATAGCGTGTATTTATGTTATTATTTAGTTGATTATGTAAATCGAGAGACTAAATTAGAAAGTCACTTCTTTACAATGTATATGTCATGTACGGCTTTTGATAGTAAGTGGACAGAAAATAAGAAATACTGGGACATTACAATCATATTCATACTCCGTGGATTATGATTCGACTGTATATACCCGAATCACAACAACTCAATCATTTTGTATAATAGCACTTTATGATCATATCCCTCCACATAACCAATCTTATTTACCAATTATTTCAATACTTTAATGAGCGTTCTTATAGATTTAATTAAGCTTTGTCAATGCTTGCTCAATGGATTTGTTTAAATATGGAACATTCTTAAGTCATCAGCATTTTACCAAACTAGATGTAATTAAAACAATATATTGTATTTTAAGCGGATCTAGACGATCATCAATTGCTAGCCACATTACTCTACTGTTGCTAGGTGAGCCAGCGTTCTGTTTGTTCTTGAGCACTCATACCACTGGAGAACTGTAAGGTATATCATACCACTCCTTCTCTCTCGTAGCAATATTCTCGTGCAACAATGATCATTTGCTGGAGACCTTATTCCTTTAATATTATTATCCGCCATTATTCTCGTCCAATTAGATAACAATCTAATCATATATTATGTGACACACAGACAAAAGATTTGATCTGAATCCAGAGCACCAAACTCCGGCAGCATTCTACCAAACTGAATCCACTTTTTCCAAATTCACATCTGTCTTCATCTAGCCATATTGACTACAAATAACTCCTCTTGTCGCCGCACATAAACTTCAAATACTCAACTTCTTCATAGCCGAAACTTATAAATTACTTTTCGTTGCAAAAACTGCAAAATACCAAGAATAAGCTAAGGTCATGCTTTTATAACAATGATGGTATTTAATATTGGTCGGAATTATTATATTAATTAACCAATTAACTATGGATTTTCCATTCTTTTGATTTTACTTTTTATCTTGGATTCAATTTTTATTATTTTTCTATTCTTAAAGAAAAAATATAAACAAACGTATTTAGTCCATAAAAAAAATAGACCAAAACACAAAAACAAAAACAAAAAAAAAAGAAACCCATCTGTGCTAATGAGATAAAGAACAGTTAGGGATTTGACTAGAGAATGAAAGAATAAGTCATGTACTAGCCTAGCGCAATATAACAACAACAAGATAGAAAAACAAATAATTAGAACAGACCAGATAACCAAATAAAAATAAAAATAAAAAAAAAAAAAGAAAAAAAACCATCTTCACAACAATCACATGACTATCAAGGCACTAACAATTTACTTTCAAGAAGAGGCAAATCTTATCTGCATAAATTATGAATTTACCAGACTTTAAAAAGAAACAATTACTCCTATGTATAAGAATACATTCTGATACCTATACTTATCTTTAGATTAATTATCATCCCAGATAATACATTGAGCATTAATGGAAACTTGTACCTCTACTTATATATTAAACACGTAATATTACCTAATTAATACCATCTCTCTGAATCAGTGCAGGCTATTGGCTAAATGTTGTGAGGCTGAAAAACTATATAAAAATTGAGTGTACCCAAGGTATAAATAAGATTAAAATTTGTCCACAACAGCAATCGCCGGAACTAAATGGACTTGCAAAAGAGAGTCGTGAAGTGGTTAGAAATCTTCAATTGAAACGGAGTACAACCAGGACAATAGTCATGCCTTAGATGAAAGCAGTTAGTATACCTGGTGGACAATAAATCAGCGTAGCTAGAAGCATACCAATTTACAAACACTAAGTGACGTGACATTTCATTAGGCAATAAGTAGTTAACCGAGAGCATTCGAAGACATTGGATACCCTCCATAAGTTCAGTAAAATCGAATTAATATTATGGAATTGAAAATTTATAATGTGTGAAACTTGCCAATCATAAATTAAGGGTGGAATTAATTAGGTAAGAGCCTGGGAGCAGACAAAATATCCATATACACACAAACAAACAAACATCAAAAAATTCCGATGCATGATTTATGAACATATACACTAAAAAAAAAAAAAAATAACTCATCCAACATCAGGCGAACGCTCATCAATCTGGTCAGCCTAACCCAGTGTTTGCACTAACAGCCAAACTAGAATATTCAGCAGCTATGAGATAAGAGTTTATACGGTTACAAAACCATTTTTAGTATGAGAATTAGTTTCTTTATACAAATATGATATGTCATCAACCAACACCTTCTAAACTTAAACTTCCAACATTCTCTTATCTCTTCTCATACACACAAAATCATAAGACTTTGATTAAGAATTTATAAATTAAAGACATACTAAAGACTTAACTGTGAATGAGAAAAAATACTGAGCTCGCTTATCATGTAAACGATGGTGCCCCATAGTTAGCCGAGATATCTTATTATGATAACTGTAAACAAACACTAACCAGTTGATCTATCTAGAAAGACCTCCAACGTCTATTTACATTATGCCATAGGATTCTCAACTTATATCTCATATTCGTTATGATATTTATGTGCTTAACATATTTTTAACTCTTAATTGCATTAGTTAATTTAGGATTGCTTTGAGTTTTTCATTTTCTCCCTTCCTTATATCATCACAAACTAAGTACAAAATTAGCTTTCCCTTACATTATTATAAAATTTTTATGATAGATTTTTGCAACTATTATATTTATGACGACAAAACAGTTACAATCAATATACGGTTGCCAATTAATGCAGATGGAAAATATTGATATACACACGTAGTAAGAAGAAGCGCTGACAGATACATGCATTACCATCTCCAATATCTCCGTAGTCTAGATATAAGCCACCTAGTAAGTTACACCATAAGTGATGAATTGGACCGGTACACGTATAACAGGGTGGCAGTTATATGTGCCGATTCCTATTGCATCACGGCGCTCCTATTCTCTTTATTTTTGAGTTAAATTCGGAGGAGTGAGGTCGTCGCAATAATTACTTTATATTAAACCCTAGAATATCACAAGGCACTTTACATATTTTCAAACATAAGGGGTGGGCATATTCAGATTTGCGTTTATCCAAACCGATTCCAAACTTTACCTAAATAAATTTAGTAAATACAAAAAATACGGACAGTCGAGGATTCTTATTGATTTCTCCGAATCCTCAGGAGAAGGGCACCGAGAGGTTTGACATTACATTATATCTGTATAACTAGTAATTACAATTATTAGAATCAATTAAGTATAATGCATAAATATATACAATTCTAAATATATATAATAATTATAATGTATTATTATTATTATTATTATTATTTTATTATTATTAATAATTATTATTATATTATTATTATTATTATTATTATTATATATATTTTTTTATTATGTTATTGTTATTATTAATTATTATCACATTATCTAAAATTCTAAATTTCCTCATCTCTTACATTATCACTCTTATGAATTTTTATATTTACAATTTCTATAACTTAGGTGAAAAGTTCATGATTGTTTCTCATTTACTTTATTACTTTGTATGTTTTATTTCTTTTTTGCAATATGTTGATTTTTAAACTACATACTCTTACTCACAAATTAGTTTTTAATATACTAGTACCTTACAAAGATTGATTCCAATGTTAGAACTTACTGTGTCTATAGTTTTGTTATATAAGAAATATTGTTTAATTTTGATATGATATATATAGGTGAATTTATAAGTTATTATTCAGTTGGAAGAGTCTAAGTATGGGCTGTTGTTGATAAACCATTTAGAAATCCAGTATTGAAATTGAGGACATCTTTTCATTAACCTGAACACCAATAAACTCGAAGATACCAAACTCTAATTGCCATTTAAATCGGACAATTATAGACTTTGTGGATGTGGTGTTGGTTTTAAAATTCGAAAAACTACAAAACACAATAACATACGACAACTTCCAGTAAACACAAACAATACCCCTAGACTCCGTGAGTTTTATTCAAAATGAAGTAAGTCGGTAGACTCGACTTCCACGGCTTGACCAATATGATATCGTACACAATATTTGAGCAATTTTCTATTGAATTCACCGTTATGATTTGATATTATATGTTTTTTGGAATGACAAAATAATAATCTAATAATATCATATAATCACATGAGTATCATAAATATTACAAATACGGATTACAATAAACAATTTCATAATTAATAATAATAAAAATATCAATTAACTATAATTAATTAACATTCCAAAAAAATGCCATTAAACATAGAAATCCAATTACAGATTAATTGCGAGCTATTACATAAAAATGGAACAAACATATTAGTTAACGACCGTATACCAGCTAGTACATATTAAAATGCAAAGTTAGATGTCGGATAATTTGTAAATATAGTTTTGCCGGGAAAATGTCAAATTGGCCCCTAAAAGACAAAGTGGATAAGTGCAATTTGAGATCCCCCCTAAGATTGAAAAAGCTCATTTAAGTCCCTGTAAAACCGGTTAATCATTGTTCAATTAATCCAATATGATATGATTGTATCATGTTGAACATCGATAATGGTGTTGACAACGTGTCAGTTTATTTTATTTTTTCAAAAAAAATGTTTTTTATTTATTAAAAATTGAAAATATTATTTAATTATAAATAAATAAATTAAAATAATAATAATAATAACAAATTAAAAAAATTTAAAAATAAAAATAAAAACAGCCACCGGCTGTCTGCACTAATCAGCTAGTGGCTATCTTCCTTCTTCACGGTCATCTAAGGAAGACGGCCATGGGACGTCTGGCCGTCTTCCTTAGACGGCCGTGCGGCCACGGCTGTCGTGAAAAAGAAACAACCACCGCTGTCCGGCGTGGGACACCCGGTGCCTTTTTTTTTATTTTTTTTATTTAAAATATTACTATTATTTAAATTTAATTTAAAAATAAATATTTAATAAATAAAAGTATTTATTTTTAAATAAAATAAAAGACATGTATCAACACCATATCGATTTAACATGTTAAAAGTCATATTGAACTTATTGAAAATTTTACAGGTTTAGGGGACTTGAATGAAGCTTTTTTCACTTTGGGGATCCAATTGCCATTACAATTGACTTAGGGACCAATTTGAACACTTTTCCCTAGTTTGCGAAAGCTCTTCCTTTGAGAAGTATATAGTGTTGTTAGCATTCTCTTTTCTATTTTTTTCATGATTTTTGCATTCCTCCTAGGAAAGAGAGAAAGAAAGAGTGAAGAAAAAGAAAACAAAAAAAAAAAACAAAAAAACAAAAAACAAAAAAAAAAACACAAAAACAAAAACAAAACAAAAATTAAAAAGAAAAAAAGAAAGTAAAGACGAATGCGCGCAGCTGGTGCGTGCATGTGCCACACTAGCACGGGATATGTGCCAACGCGCATCAAAGTTGTATCTTTTTTCTATTTCTCTCTCCAGTCGGACCAACAAAAAACTTAAAATTGCAGAAAAAAAATCACTTCCCACATTAGCTAAAAACCATTTTTGAGTTTTTTAACTGTAAAAAACTAACAAAAAATCATTAATGAGAATGCTCTATCAAGTTTTATGTTCTCAGAAAATTAATTAATTTCACCACAAATACATTTTTATTTGATTAATTATATTAAGTATACATAAAAATTTCTACATGCTTACTAAGAGATCAGGACTACATTTCATTACTATTATTTAATGATTTTATCGGGACCAGGACCACCATAAACCGAATATAGAGGTACAGAACGGGGTAGGAAAATAGTAGCTTCATTACCCGGGTGGTAGGCACAAAATAGCACGTACAAAAGTCCGAGGTACAGGCCCAGAATGACGGCTCAAATACAAAGTTCACAGCCCAAGGAATGCAATAGAGCCCAAAATAATAACTAAACAAGCTAAGGGAACTAATATGAAATAAAACTAAATATGTTATTAATAGGACTCAAAACTGGTGTTCCAGCAAGGGGTTGAAGACTCAAACCAACATATCAAGAGAGGATTAATGAGCTAAGGGGTGTCTTTAAAAGGAAAGGGAATGATGCCTATTTATACTATTGAGGGATTCACAGATAGTTGACAAATGGACGACATCTGGCAGCCTTCATTCTGGACCACACACGTGTCTCCACACTACCTTGCTTCCAGCGCACTCCCATGCATAAGTGGAGCTTCCTACCCTTTAGTCCATAAGATCTTGATTGGCTTGGTGGTTTAGGACCCGTGTTGTTATGCTTGAAGAAGTGTTTGATACCCCCTAGTAATAATTCTAATAATATTTTGCTCCAAACTTCCTTTTTTTCTTTAGCCCAATAGAATTCCATTATTCTTATTGGGCCAACACCTCACCCATAAAGATGGACCCCGCTTGGGCGATTGGGCCAAGACTTTTCCAATAAAATGGACCCCTAGGATGCCATATCCCCATCACAAGTCCCCCACTTTCTTTAGGCATCTGGATGCCTGAAGGAAGTATAATTCAATACCACCACCTCCTCCCTTTTCAAACTCAAATTTCAGTTCCCAAATTTTCCAAAAACTTGTCGTTCCCCCCACCACCGTACGTTGCTGCCACACGCCATCCTCGCCATTGCTACGCGCCATGCCATTACCGCGTGCCTCTGCCGCACACCGCACGTCGCATGCTGCTTCATCACCTAGTGTCGAGAAGATCAAGGTAACTCCTCTATTGTCGTGCTTCTCTGATGCTTTTCTTGTAGGGACGTCTTCCTCGCTACTTAGTACTCGGCTTCATTTGAATATTCACTGAATGTCTTTGTTGCTTCACATTGTTCTCCTTTGTATTTGTTCGCGGTGTTGATTTCTCTATGTTGCACTTTGCGTGAGCCTAGTTTTTTTTTTTTTTTTTTTTTTTTTTTTTGGGACAGAATGAGCTAGCCATGTTCTCTTTGTTTTCTTTGGAGGGAATACATTTTTTTCCGTTGTTTCGCTAAGCACCCTCTATTTTTTTTTTTTTAGGGAAATACCTTTTTTTCGTTCTTTGGATAAGCGCCCTCTGTATTTTTTTGAGGGAATATATTTTTTTCCGTTGTTTGGCTAACCGCCAGAATGTTTGCGCACTGCTTACCTCTGCCTGCCAGTCCCGCGCATGTGGGCGTTTGCTGCATGATAACCCACATCCCCAACCACCAAATGCATGTTGACTCTGCCTACTTTTGTCCTAGCTGATCTGCGATGTGGTATGTTTCCAACTAACCCACAATGCCCCAACCACCAAAAATATCATGTCGACTACCTATCCCTGCCTCTGCAAGTCGCGCATGCTGGTTTTCCCCTTGCTAACCCACATGCACCAACCACAAAATGACATGCAGACTGCCTACCCTGGCTGAGCGAGTTTGCCAGCCTAATAGGTACTTCAGACGGAGCAAACCAATCAGTTAATGTCCCCCGTAGGGCCAAACATGCATAGCACATAAGAGCACATAGTTAAAGGTGGCCATAAGCCAAGCATGCATAACACATAGAAGCACATAATTGAGGTGATTGTAGGCCATGCATAGCACATAGGAGCACATAGTTTTTGAAAAATAAACATAATTTTTTACTAATAAAAAAAAGTGTAAAACTGCACTCACCCAGGGTATCGTCTCAATGTGCTAAGTGTATTACCTCGTAGGGTAGCTTATTCTGCGAATCAGCCATTTGGGCGTACCTCGGAACCTTGCTCTGATAAATAGAGACTATAAACATGGGGCTAATCATAAAGATCCCCCACAGACGGCGATTAATGATGGTTTTATCGAGACCGGGTCTACCATAAACCCGGATATAGAGATACAGAACGTGAGGTAGGAAAGTAGTAGCTTCATTACCCGGGGCGATATGACCAAAATAGTAACGTACAAGCCCAAGGTACAGGCCTAGAATGACGGTCCAAATACAAGATTATGACCCAAGAAATGGAATAGGGACCCAAAATAATAACTAAACAAGCTAAGGGGACTAATAATATTGAAATAAAACTAAATATGTTACCAATAAGACTCGAACCCTGGTGTGCCAGTAGAGGGTTGAAGACTCAGACCAACGGACCAGGAGGGGATTGGTGAGCCAAGGGGTGCCTTTAAAAGGGAGGGAAGAGTGGCCTATTTATACCGTTAAGGGATTCACTGATGGTGACAAATGGACGACATGTGGAGCACCTTCATTCTGGACCACACGTGTTCCCCACTACCTTTCTTCTAGCGCACTCACATGCATAAGTGGAGCTTCCTGCCCTTTAATATACAAGATCTTGAATGACTTGGTGGTTTAGGACTTGTGTTGTTATGCTTGAGGTCGTGGGTTTGATAGCCCCTAGTAATAATATTCTAATGAATATTTTGCTTCAAGCTTCCTTCTTTCTTTAGCCCAATAAAAATTCCATTAATATTATTGGGCCAACATCTCACCGATAAATATGGACAGCCCCGCTTGAACGATTAGGCTAAGATTTTCCCAATAAAATGGATCCTCAGTTTCCATATCATATGAAAAGCTTATCTTTCTATACTTTTACATGGAAATTCTTTTTTTTTTTTTTTTTTGTTTTTTCTTTTTGTGATAATAACATTTCCTTTTCATATTTGTTAGTAGTTGAACATGAATTAATTGACATGTCATAAGTT
>VALG01001139.1:2476-13168 GCA_009835305.1 Ipomoea purpurea
CGCACATTTTACTCGATCCACAGAAAAATTCGAGCGAAAACATATCATCTACAGTGATAATATGTTGCAGGAGCGCGAGATGTGTAATCGCGGGGCAACACGGACGCGCAGATGTCACAAAGCGCAAGCAACATGCTTACTCGGTAGACTCCTCAAATAACTATGATAACATACTCTCATGGTGCTATCCCAGGCCGAAAGAGAAACTATCTTAGATCTTCACGCTTTGAATCTCTAGCCGGCCTCGCAGTGTCGTGAGATATCTTGCCTGAAAGCCAAATCATTCTATTGTAGCGGAGATGCTGTGTAACCCACATCCACCAGCGTTGAAATACAATACCAAATATGACATATATAATCACGCGAATATCAACGAGAAAACCATCTTCGAAGCAGTGCAACATATCCGTCATTAAGAGACCTAGCGTTGTTAGAAACGGGGATAGACTCGACAGAACGCGTAGACTATCGACCAGACCAGTCACAGGTTCATCAACAAGCATACGCCAATTAGCCGCCAAGGGGACAGACCCGACGAACAGACGATCAGCCCAACAGCCGCAGTCATGAACCAAGCAACTCATACAGTACTCTAGCTGAAATAAAGACCTCCCTATACGTCACGTTCTCCCAAGACTTCAGTAGTAGGACACACGATCATATCTCTATCCACATACAGCACAACTTTGATGGCCCCGACAGACATCGCATGTCGATGAGCATGAGGGACAAGCGCATATAAATCTGACCACGGCCGCCCCACCCGCCGCCCAGCACCCTGCCCCGTATCACACGCGTCGGCAACCAGCCCGGAGGGCGGCGTCGACTCGCAACGGAGCCGACTGAACCCACAGCTCATAGCATAATGTTTGATCGCAACCAACTCACAGTGACCGCCCCAAGCAGTAGTCATCTACCCCAGCGAGGATAACCAACCCGCCGCCAGCTCCATATGTAACGTTTGATCGCAACCAAAGGCATGGACGCACTAGAGTGGGTAAATTCACGCCAACAGCTTCCTGAGACCGAGCTCCCAGGATAACCAACTTTGATCGCAACAAGCAGTTGCGCGGTATCATGGACACGATTAACACATCAGCAACGCACCCATCAACACCCACATGTAACACATTAGCGCAACGTGCCGGAGAAATCGTATAACTGAATACTTATGCGCTGATCTTTCACATCACCTAAGCATCACCTAGAAGGGTTCATCACACGCTCTTTACCTAGGCTCACGGGATAACGGGCCGCCAATTCCTGCATGACAGCGAATAATGCATAAGAAGATCCGCTTTCCTTACGACACGGTACCGCGAACCACCCGCCAACTAGGACATAGGTACGATTAGAACCGCAGGCTCCTCCCGGCTTCGCTTACTGGATACACGCCCCGCGACTCGTCTGGCCGCGACGCGCCCACGCGCGTCGGGGACGCCACATAACACGGAAAAGCTGGCGATCCCGATGTGGGCATACAATCCAGCGGCTAGCGCCGGTGGGTGCAGGGTCACCCTGCCGGCGGACGCCGCCTCGGTCCCGGGCAGCGGCATCCGGCGGGCGCCGTCGCCTGCCCGCACTGCCCGCGGTACGAAACCACCAGACCGCGGTCTCCGGCGCGGGTGCGCCGCGGGACACGTCGCCTGCCGCTAGGCGCGCCAGCAGCGCCGCCCGCGGCGGCGACCGTCCTACAACTGGTACTGGGAGTCGGTGAGGGCCTCCCGCTACCCCCCTCCCTACCCCCCACCGACCTCTCTATCTCACAAATTAACCGCCGGGACCGGACCTCTCTGTGGAACTGAAACCCATGCCGTCACCGTAGACCACCTTTCAAAACGCACATTGCAGACAACCGTAGAGACCAATTAAGCGGATCGAAAGCCAAGTAAACATACGGCCGACCACCTATCGTATCCGATTCCATATCTAAACACTAATACCACCCCCAACCATCCGAATTCCACCCAACTCCTACAGAGGAATACACCCAGAGTCTTCTACGGTATTAGACTACGGGGGTCTATCATATTCAAGTTCACACAGACGTCAATTTATCCGTTTAATCACATCAGCAACAACACAATTCGTCAAGAATAACGCACACAGTCTCAAGGTAGTCTATGTTTATCAAGACTATCACACAATCATCAAGCACATTGTTTCCATCAATCGGCAGCGCGGCCGCGTCCAACCCATCCAAGCTTATCAAGATCACCGCAAAAAAAAAGTACACAGGGTGAAAAAGACCATAAACGCACAATTCACTCAACGATCACGTCATCAACGTTCAACAACGATCCATCCCCGCAATGCACACAAGAATATGAGACCGAGCATGCGGGGGGCATACGCTACAGAAGATCAGTGGGTTTGTCGAGATGGGGGCCCTCTAGGCCTGCTCAAGTTAATTCCTCTGGCTACTGAAGGGTCGTTCTTCCTTACGACGTTTCCCTTTTCTTTCTTCGATTCTCTCCTAAGGAATTCTTAGGAACGTCTTCTGTGAGGCTGAGAGATTGCTTGTCGGTAGGAGGTTCTAGTGCCTCTTATGGTCCCCCTACTTCTATATACTAAGCAGTCCTCGATTTAAATACTGCTAGCTTGTCTATCTCATAAGGTTCCTCAGTTTCTGGCTAGGGGTTGGCTTTAGGAGGTGATGGCCACGACTATCGCGTGGGCTTTCCAAATTATTAACTCTGTAAATTCATTCTTGATCCATTGGATATTGGTATAACCAAATGGTTAAATTGGTTTTAGGGTCCGTAACAACGGGTGCTTAAAGAGCACCCATGACCACGGTACCGGTCCGCTCTGAAGTTAAAGTCAACAAGACTGAACACATAACTCGCCATATTGGCATTTGGTTTGTATGGCTTTCTGGGCTTTGTAGCCAGCGATCGACGGTGTCTAGCAATTCTGCAGCTATGCGTATACTGTACTGCTGTGACGGTACCACCCGCACCTCCTACAGCAAGTATAAACCGCGGGCTCATCTATTAGACGGGTGGGCAATGCCAACGTAACTAAGCGGACAATAATACCCGCTCCAGCGTCACTCCATGTGTGCTTCGATATCTGAAACCGGGCACAGCTGTACTGTGGTTCTACAAATCTGCGTGCCCGCATGTCTATCCACTATTCCTTGCAAGCTTATAGTGCATACATTCGGATACGATACCCTCCCGGGATACGCGATAGTGGCATTTAACAACGGTGTCCCACTACCGAAAGTTCTCCGGGTGACACACAGCCTGCTGTTGTTGAGAACACTTTAGAGTAGATGTGACGTGCACCAACGCACGTCTCGACCCAAATTCTCGTTTAAAGACCTTGTGCTGGGAAGAGCCGGTATCGCCGAGCCGTCTACGCAAAAGGACGATTAATTTCATCAATGCAAAGCAATACAACAACACGCCGACGCGTACAACTTACTTTGTCTGAAATCCAGCCCGAAGCGGTTGGACACTTGTCCTCACGATGGTCGGTCCCCGGTTTGGCCGTAATGGAACACAACTGCATCTGATCCTTTACAATACATTCCTTTAAGGGTTGTTGAATGCTACCAGTGACGGCATACCATACGCTTACTTGGCACAAGTTAGTCGCTACTGTTGCCGACAGACGTACCGACGGGCCATAAGGATGCAAGATGTCTGGTTGCGCTGGCAGCACCGAGTTATCTGGCAAACCGAAGACGCTACAAGTGAAGCACAACAAACAGGCCGACACAATGCAACCGTTAGCGAATTAATCACACATGGTGCGTTTGTAACGCGTGCTCTCGCACAGGGAACCGTCTCCCAGGTTCACGCACAAATGCTATGTGAAAGCCTTACAGCCAACCCTTACTGTCAATGCGGAAGGTGGAACGACGCTGATGGACGTTCACCATGTCCACGATGTATTGCGACGTGTGTAACTATTGTAGGGAACACATATGACTCGTTCGGGTGTCTCTAAGGTGTACTCTATCGCGATAACTCAGACCGGGTGCTAGTGCGACCATGGTACCTTTCCTTTCACCCCAGACCAACAACCATATCCCGTGGCCCACTTCTCTGACATGCTCTTGCCACCACTGTTCTGCGAGGCGTCCTACCGCTCAGTCAGAGACAACGGGCAACCCGTCGCTTTCCAATAAACTGGACTTTGGACACTCTGACTAGGCCACGACCAGGAGCATGGTAAAGATACTGTCAGGCGTCGAACCCATACTTCCCCATCCAGCTGCCTCAACATTTGCCAGATCCCGACACACGTGCAGGTCCTACAGTTTGCTACTGCTTCTATTTTGTATAGCAGTTCCTTCTAAACTCACTTACTCCAAAGTCAAAAAAAAACAATTCCCCATATTTCCACCACCTTTGTGCTTTATTGTATCACGTAATATCCTGCCTCTACACTTATTCCATCCGAACTCATTACTTCAATCCATACCAACAATATCCATACTCTAGTTCACACATCATCTGTGGCTACATCCATACACACACCACATCATCTATTAATCACAATATTCAATCACGGAAAGCAAATAGACAAGGCGTCGCATTAACAATCCTTTTTTCTATGCTAACACAATACCAAGGCAATATCAACACATCACCATTCCTACTTGATGGTTACCAATCAGAAAGGCATCCAAGAACGCCTTCGTTATACGCTGTTATTCCATCTTCTTGCTAAATTCAAAACTTCCTTCCCCATCAATTCTACGAATCCAAATGAAATCCTGTTACCGCCCCCGTCGGGGTAATGACTCTCTACAGCTCGCCGCGAATCCCGTAACCGATTGCGCACAAATGACAAACACAGGTAACGTAACATTCGGCTAAGGCCAGATGTGTAGCGAAACTTGACGCTTTTTCGCGGGTTAGATTCATCGCACGCTTTCTTATCTTTAGACTTGAGTGTCTCAATTGTATTTTTCCAGCAGGAGTTACATTACTACGTTGGTCTTCGTACTGAGCCCCGATTTCACAGACTCTTGGTCATCGACTTATCAAATTGCACCAATTGCACCTGCCTCAACTACAACGCTTCTAGTCACCCAACTGGGTCCCATCCTAAATTTCTACTGTCAACAACTCCCCCAGGGTAAAGTAGGGAAAATCCCCCAATACTGCTTCATCTTCAGGCCGCAACGACGCCCCCGCCGGGGCCCCCGCCCCAGGGCACGGGCGTCGACGACGACGAGAGAGAGAGAGGATTGCGTACGTGGCCCGCGGCACGCCTCTGCCTGGTTCGTGTTCGCCTGTTAACTTGCCCTTTTCGCGAGGCCCAGACGATTTGGGACATTGAGAGATCTTGTAGTACAGTTTCCGACCTTTTGGGAGTTGGGTCGCATCCTGAGGGTCGGTGTGGGATATTGGTGGGATCCGGATTACGGTTCAACACTCAACATTGATGTTTGGATTCAGAGAAACGAGCAGATGGCAAGGATTGGGTGGAATTTGAGCTGACGTTCGGGTCTGACGTCAGGTCCTCTTCAATACCCCATACGGACGCAAGGTTAGTGCATGCGGTGGTCAATCGCCGCTAAGCGAGTAGCAACAACGCACCGGCAGATCTATATGTCTTTCTTCACGAAGTGTCTTCCTCCTCAGCTTTTCCGATTCTTTCGCACTCTCGTCCATCTGTATCACAAGCCTATTATCATCTCCATGGCAACCCAACAACTCAAACACAAAACAACAATCGTAGAAGAAAGAAAACAATTGATGACCCCCTAAGAGACAACAGAGATGAACGGCACCCGCGCAGAACAAAGTGAAAAAAAAAGAGCCAAACACGACCTTAAATCACTTGGCATTCGCCGTCGCCTTCCCCCGCTCCACCAGCTTTGGCGTTGCCCTTTGCCTGCGATTAATGGTTAGATTCTTGGAGGGGTTTTTTCTTCGCTCTGCAAACATAACATAGAGTTGAGATTAAACGACTACACTTGGAAGGCAAATAAAGTGATATTACATTTCTGTCCTCAGTTTTAACGTCTACTAACGACAGTTTTACCTAGGACCATTTCAGATAAAAATTATATAATTGGACGACTAAATTGATCAATTTTAAAATAAAAAATCAAAATGGTGAAATTACTCATACCGAGGTGATCTCAATCAATAATTAACTCTATTTTCAGGTGTAGTTGGATGGTTTATTCACCCTAGACGGCGGTTTCACGTAAATCCTAAACTGTCCAATTTTTATGACAAAATTTTCCCTCATTGCCTTAGCCGTGTATTCTCTGTGCCGTCGTCTCTACTCCTCCCGTCGCCGTCGCTCCCGCCGTCTCCATCCAGTTGCGCCGTCTTCTCCACCGCAGCCTATCGCCGTCGTCTCCACCGCAGTTGTGCCGACGTCTCCACCGCAGTTGTCGCCGACGTCTCTACTGCAGCTGTCGCCATCGACTCCCACTGCGTCCCAGTCTTCAGGAATTACCTGCCCTACAGGCAGATCTAAGAAACGTAAGTTCATATTGAATTTAAGCAATTATGTGTAATATGGTTGCTGCAAATGTGTGTATCATACCCTAGTATGTGGGTTAACAGAGTAACATTTAGAGTTATGGATTGAGAAAGCTACTGGCAGCCACCATGAGTTTGAAGTCCATATTTTTTGAAAATGTTGTGTCTTGTGTGACTGGAAAACACCTCCTGAGAGTAATATACCAAGTTGTTAAAACATGACGGCCTTTCAAGGCTAATAACAACCATTCAAAATTTACAGAGGAATAGGGAAAATTAAGGTCATAAGACACATGTGTGTTGTGCCTCAATTGATAACAGTTCAAAATGATCATTAAATGCTGTCCATGTTCGCCCAATACTTTCTTCATTTTATAACATTGCAGTTTCCATATACAGAGTTTCTTTGTCATTTTGTGATTTGGTCGTAGAAAGACTTGCAAATTCATTAAATATTTCTTTTGTAATTATATTTCAATAAACTTTGGTGACTCAAATAAGCATATCCTTCTTAAACTCTTTTTGTATTTAAAATTTTAAATAACATAACTTAGTTGTTGTTATAGGTGATTAGCCCCATTCGTGGTTTCTTTCTTGACGTTTGTAACTTTTTAGTTTTCTTCGGCGGGTGCATTGAGGTAAGATCTCTCGTTTTTTTTTTTTTTTTTCTTGCCTTTTGGCTTTCGCTTGTGCATCCGGTCTGTGGTCTGTATTTAAAATTCAGTAACAATTGTTCTATAAATGCAATGCAATATTCTTATGTTTTTTATATTTGTTTTCCAAACAGGCACATGGAAAATTCAAATGATCCTTCCGGTTTATACTACTACTCAGGGTAGTGATAGCAGCTACTTTCTCTTTGTAAGAGGAAGAGGGACGTATGGGCATACCTCAATGAACAAAATCACTAATTAATGATGAACAAAATGTGCACCCGCATCATTTGTCACGCGCAGAGGTATCAGAAAATGGAGGAAAAAATGATGAAAGAGAAGTTGAAGCAACAGAACGAAGCTGCCATGGCTGACCGTCCATAATAATTTCAACTCCATCTCCACCACCGCAGACACGAAATGTGGAAAAGAGCTAGAATGGATGGTTCGGGAAATTTTATCACCGAAGGAGTAGATTGGTTGCTGAGAAAATTGTAAGTAAAAGTTGTAGATGTATTTACTAAATTATATACCTTGAATATGTTATTTGAATCAAATACAAATACTTAATATGTGTGTTTATATGTTATAGGATTCTCTAAAAGTGGCATCTTCTCAAGGAGAATTCACACAATCCGAACGAACAGTATATGTCTGTTGCATTGGAAAAAGATGAGCATCCCGGTCGTGTTAGTGTTGTGGGACACGGAATTGGAGTAAGGGAGCTTCTTGGGCCTTTACCAACGCCAAAATGAACCAGACTTAGGTCCAATTGACAAAGTCAAGCCATATGATTAATAACGCCTTAGTTGAGCAAAAGGAGGAGTTTAGAATTCAAATGATGAAGAAACCACAATGTTGAGAAAAGAAACAATGATTTGAGAAACCTTAGCTGAGATCAACTCTCAAATTCTAAAGCTATAAGACATGTAAGCAATTGCAAATGAGTTATTTTAGCTATCCGTTGGTAAATTCAGGAACAGAGAGTAACGTTGAGTCGCTCTCTCACCTGATCAACACCACGTGAAAGGGCAGCTTTCCAGTACCCCGTTTCGCGTAAATCACCCAGAGCGTAACAGTAGTCTCCCAGACTTCGCCTCCTCTATGTTTTTGTTGTATTTACTCCTTCTAACCAGTTCAAATGCAGGTCCTGCTCTTTGAATGGTTTCAAACCTGCGGAGGACCTTTGGATAAGGTCTCTATGTGGAGTGACCCCAGTAGACACATAGTGGCACACTGGAAGAAGTTACTTTCACTATTAAAGTTTCCAAATCTTGGTTCTTTCGAACCTGTCTGGCTTGGCACGGATTGTATATCATATATCACTCACCTACTGCACGGGGCCTACGTACTATATACGTCATATATATACTATCTATCCTCTCCCATACCGCTCAAGTACATACACACACACCCACACAACATATCTTATACAGTGGAACACAAGCTACAACCGTTCACTTGCATAATACTTTCCCTGAATTTGGCTCTGACATCCTCATCGCCGGTCTCCCTCACCACCCGTCCCGGTATATTCTACGTTCACCCGTCGTGCGCGTAGTCTCACTTCCCTCTCTTTGGCTCTTCGTTTGAGTATTTATACATAATTGAATTACATTGTATAAGGAGATCATTGGAAATAAAATGAACAAAATTAGCAAAAAAAGTTGAGTGGTTGAACTAAGCATTTGGCATTCTTGAAGGCGAGTGGAATGCTGAGCTTGGAGTGTGCACACATATGAAATCCATTGAAAGCTACCGTCAATTTCTTGCAGATGAGTAAGTTGATGGTTGGTTGGCTTTATTTAATATTTTAATATATGAGGTTTAGTCTCTTACTAAGCTGTTATTCGACTTTAATTAGAATATGACTATCTAATTTTTTATCTGTCGGCTCTATTAAATAAGGATATGGCCGTTATCTGATTTTTTTGTTCTATGTTTTATAGTTGGGTGACAACTGCAGATAAACACGATGTTTGGTTTGTTAATAAGAGCACCTTAAGATCTTCTATGGATTATTCATTATTTGATGATAAGGTTAAGATCTTTTTAACTCGTATCTTCTCTTTTTGTTATTAACTTTTAAAGTGATAATTTGAACTTTATAAATATCCTAGTCTTTTTCATTATGGTAGGGGTGACTACAACAATTTACTGAAGTCTACTTCAGAAGAAGATGATAAGCGATTATGCATTTGTTAATTGTCAACTCTGCAAGTTATCAGTATTCTGAATTACTTATTTCATTTTATCGCATCCATATTTTCCCTTTGTGATTGCCTGGAGACTAAAAGAAAAATACAAATTGAGGGATAGCGGGAGAGAAAATATCAAGACAACAGGAGTATGCTAAAAGTTCAAATAAGGGAGAATATATCCTCCAGCCACAGCCAGTATGCGCTTCGCGCAACCATTTCACAGCTCCATGCTCATGCAGATCAAGTCAGGGAACGGCTGGGAATCGGTTATTTGGCATCAGCTACTTTGTGATGGCCGTGGAGACTCCGAAAATCAGAACACTAGCCAGCAAACTCAGGGAATCAGGGAACGAAGAAAATTCAGCAGCGTAGTGTTGGGAAGATCGCAGCCTTCAGTCCAACCGCCGCTGTCGCTGTATCTAGATGGGGGGCCCTTAAGCTGCAACTATCTCTTACCCTCCTGCGACTTTAGAACTTTGGCCTGCTTCCTCACGTACTTGAATCAATCTCTCTTTGTTCGTTATACCACCCCCCTTGAGGCTACAAATTATTTGTGCCTTGCATTTAGACCCATGACCGCTTTCTAACATAAAGCATCCCAAGAAAAATGCGATGTTGTTCCTATGATGAATTCTCTTAAGAGAACTCGAAGCAGAAAAAGTAACCAAAACGTGGTATTTTACGTTATACATGCCATTATAAGATTTGAGATCGTAAACTTTTCTTTATGCAGATTCTTTTTGCTGTACCCATACGGGATTTCTGAGGATCAGCTGGTTCTATGCGTTTTTGCTGATGTCTGAAGAGGAGAATTTCAATGTCTTTGGATGTAGCTAAGGGAGATCCGAATGTTCCTATACTTCCACAAGTTAAAGGGAACTTGCAGTACGTACGGTCTTATGTACTCATGTATACACTTATCTTAAGTATTTCTGTATTTATTTATCCTTATTATTCGGGCTGTGAAGGGATGGGAATGCTTACCATGACGCCGCCTGCACTAGCCAACCAAATACTACAATGGACCACTGCCATAACTACTGCATCATGTCAATGGATAACCAACAGAATGATGCTGTCCAGTCGGGCCACATAATGCTAATTTCATAGCACGAGCCGCTGGCCAACCTGGGATGCCCCCACAACCGCCGTTCCATTCCATATCCAGACTCGCAGCAGCCTAAAACGTCAGCACCCTCCTTGTATGATAGTTCTGTTTTCGCTCCCTCTTATTCATTCTCATCCCCCCCTGCCACAGGCTACACCAAGCTTGTTGCTCATTTACGACGGGCGTTACTAAACCCCTTCACAGCAAACGAATTCCTTACATTCTTGGAGATTGCACCTGCACGAGCGCGTTATCTAAAGTCCTTTGAG
>VALG01001140.1:0-18418 GCA_009835305.1 Ipomoea purpurea
TGCAAGCTGATCACAAACTGACCAAGTTTCCAAAAGTGTCCAGCACAGAGTGCTGGCACAGAACGATAAGACCCAGAGACTTCCATTGCTGCATGCGTCCTTTCTCTTTTAGTGGGCGCGCCGGTCGCACAGGACGCACAAGCCGCCCACATTTTGGAGAAGCAAATGGCATAAAAGTAAGTAATATGGTCCATTGAAAGACGTTATTGTCGATAAGAATCCAGCAATCTATAAAGAGATCACAGTGAGTGAAAGTATTATTTACCACATTACTACCAAGGAAAGGTTGATGGTACCTCAGGTTGATAAATTTTAAGCTGGAATGATCCAATATGTTTAATATGAACGCCTGGACTAAAGCGTTGGATATTATATATATATACTACTATACATACTATATTAGTATAGTATACTATATATATACCTATATACTATATAATATACTATATACGTATATATATAGTATCATCAGTATATATCATCATATATATATAGTATATATAATATCATATATATATTAATCCAAAAGCTTTAGGTCAGCGTTCCATATTAAACATATTTGATCATCGATCAACAGTGAAGGAGTATATATACTATATTATATATATATACTATATGATATATATATATTATATATTATTTGTCGGATAAGAAATCCAGCATCTATAAAGAGATCACAGTGAAGGAGTATATTACACATTACTCACAAGAAAGGGTTGGATGGTACCTCAGGTTTGATAAATTTTAAGCTCGATGATCAATAATCGTTTAATGAACCTGGACTAAGCCGTTGGCATATTAATATATATATATATATATATATTATATATATATATAACTATATATATATATACGTATTAGTGAAAGGTTCATTGTGCGGTTGAATGCTTCTTGTGCGGCTTGTGCGGTTATTAATGTGCGTGAGATTTGTATTCAATGTGCGTGAGTTTTGTACTTAAGGTGTGCAGGTCTTGTCCTAAGGTGCGTGAGTTGTGTGTTCAATGTGCGTGAATGTGTTCTTCATCCACTACTGCTGTGAAAATTATGTGCATCCTCATTTCGAGAATAAATGGCACATAATAATACTAAAGTAAATCCTCATTTCGAGAATTATAAATCCATCCTGGGATTTCTCAAAATAAATTTAATTGCATATCTAAATTTATTATTCTGTCAATTTGTATTATGTAAGGCGGAACTTAATGTCATTTACCGTGGGAGAGTATATTTGATTAAAATCAATTAAGGGTCTCTACGTGAACCCATAGGCTACAAACTCGCTTCATATCTTATCACCTCGTTATTCTTATTTCTCTTCATGCACACACCCGATTTGGTAACCTTCAGGGTTAACCTTAACGGTGTAATGTTATAAAGAGAATTTATTCATTTTAGCGAGTCGAACTATGCTTTAATTGCTCCTTTATATGTTAAATAGTCATGACACTTCTGGTATCTAAACTCTGGATCCATATTACCATATAACAAGCAATTTGTAATGGCAATTGTGTTGCCGACAACTATAACCTTTTTATAAATTCTCCCATATTTTAAAGTTAATGACAATTTTCTAAAACAACCAGATTCTAGACATTTCCCAAAGATATTTTGATCTGATCGTTCCGCATCCCTAGTATTACGTTTGTTTGGTGCACCTATAAATTTTACTAGGGTTTTTCGTCATCTGGACGAAAGTCGGCAGGACATAATTATTCAAGCTATTTCAAGAGTGACAATATTTCTTTACTAGATCTAGTATTATGATTCATATCTTTTTAATCGTTAGATCTACTACACTTCTAGTGTCAAGGAGTATCGGTAGATATATTTGGTCCAAGTTTGAGGAATGTATGTGGAACCTAGTCACTCTTTTTATGATCAATATGATCAATAGATATTTTGGCAGATTATTTGCTAAAAAGGGAAATTGATATCTTTTGAAATTTTGGTTCAATCTAATTAGTACGTGGATTTGAAATACTGAAGATGAATATATTTTCATTCCATGAAAGGTCTTGGCATTCTATTAAATTTGGCTCATATCTATCCCTAATGCCGTGAACCGATCTTCATAAAGTATGCAGTCAGTGTACCTAATTATATGCATTGATCCCCTATCATGGGCTCTTGGTATTTAAATAACAGACGGAGATTTCTGTGATAGCCCTTTAGAGGTACGTTATGGTGATATATGAAAATAGACTACATACTAAAATAGTAATGTAGATAGGGAAATGTTTATGTTGAAACATGTACGAGGTGAAAAGATAGTATAATTGCAATATGTTGTGAGTTAGACTTGGGTAAAAATAAAAATAAAAACAAAAACTTTGACACATGGTAACGTCATAGCAATCCTTCGGAGATTGATGGGATAAGTAGACCATTTTTTTGTCAAGAATTCATTGTCAAGGTTCATCCTAAAGGGTGACTTAGAGAATTAAAGTCTTAAATCTACCTCCTGGGCAAATAAATATACAAAAACAATATGAGAGCTATAAATTTAAATATCATATACCAAAATCTCATGTTAAAGAGTTTCTATAGTTGAAACTAGCACTATAAACATGGCATAGCCTTTAATTGAATAAAGAGTATCATGTTTGGTAAACACAAGGCATGCCATGATAAGAGATATTCTATTAATTCATAAATTTTAGAAAATAAAATGAGAGAAGTACCGTTCGTCCAAGGATAACGAGCACATGTTTGCTGCCGGGCTCATTTATCTCCTATTTCGGGGAGTCAAAAACATCACTTTTCCAAGCAACCTCTCATTTTATTCCATAGTTTCATACAAGCATAAAAAATAGCAACATATACTAGCTGAAAACGGCAGCAATTTTCAGAATTTTGACCTGGATTGCATAATTTTCTGGAGAAAAATGGTAACACATTTTGACACAAAATTTTACAGGTATGTAGTTTAGCAAGTCTAGAACGTACATAAAAAGTTCATGTCAATCCAAGGTTCAAAAGTATTTTTTGCGAATTTAATTTTCAAACTGCGCCGGTTAGAATTTTCAGGCAGTGATTACTATGTAAAAAAAAAAAATTATTCACAATTTGTTTGCTTCAGGCAAACCAGCATGATGCGAGTCAATTTTGACTTTTGGAGAGTAGCATATCATTAGAAATAGAAGTTGCAAACTTCATTCATGATTCGTTTAGTCACCTTAAAGACCAATCTTGTTTGAGGTCTTACATACTTTATTAGGAACTAGGAAGTAGCCCAAATAATGGACAAATACATTGTCAAGTAGAGGGGGATTTAAAATTCCGAGAGTATGCTCTCGCAAAAAGGAAACTAAGTTTTTGATATCTTTCAAAAAAACAATGACATTCAAAACACTTAGTATAATTTGTCATGTACTCACTACTGGAGTACAATGTGACATCATAAATAACGCGCAGATAACGAGTGAAAAATAAATTAGTGTTCTTAATTTTACCTTCTAGGCAAAACTATATTAAAAATTAGGTACTATTCTTTTGTTTAAAACTACTCAAATTTGATATTTATTTCAATGTCAAAGACTCATGTGAACCAATGCTATAATAAAGAGTTAATACCATATTTAAGGTCCTCCGAGTATAGATGGCGTCTTTCGCCACGTTTAGTCCCTAAACCTCGCTTCAATTGACCATCGTTGTCCAGGTCCCTTCGACTCTTCAACCATTGTACATTCATGCAGTCACGTTAACATCATCGTCCTTCAGTTTCAGAATTTACCAGTCGTGTCCCTCAAAAGCCATTCCGGTTGAGGTAACATTTAATAGTTGAAGGGACCAATGAGGTGGCAAACTTGGACCACAGATGGTTAAATTTGAAATTCGAAGGACCAGATGGTCAATTTGCAAGTTTAGGACTAAACTTGGCAAAATCACTATCTCGGAGACCTCAGGATGGTATTTAACTCTTATAAAATTCAGCACAACAATAAACTTGAATTTGGACAAATAACAGTTGATTTTTAAATCAATACCAATTTTCATTTGGAGAATTTGCCCTAGTGCTATTATCATATAATTAGTGCATAAATTCGCCTTCTGGGCAAAACTATATTCAATATTTATGCTATATATCCACACATATTAAACTCGTATCATCTAATCGATATCCGAATCAAATTAAGTTTAGCAACGACTGCAACCTAACAATGGAAACCCATATTTAGAATTCATGCTATTGTCTCACTTATAATTTGTGATAAAAATCAACAACTATAGCTTATAGTAAACATTGTATCATATTCTAATCAACATGATCGATAGCAAGTAATTGTATTTTGAGTTATGCACATACATTATCAATAAATGTGTACGTGCGGCATGTACGATGTGTACAGAACATGGCATGACACGGTACATTGGTGATTTGCTATAGTGGTGATTTCCTCTATAAAAACCAGTGCTTGATGTCCCTCCACTACCCGGGGCTGTGGTGGTGAACGTTGGTGATTGCTACAGGCAAATCTAGCTAGTTTGGTAACATAGTTGTTAGTTTATCGGTCAATTTTAGTTTATTTGATCATTATTATCTGTTTAACTTGGTTAAACCATCAATATGAGTGTTTGACTTAATTAGTTTATTGCTCTGAAATGTTAAAATTCAAAAACATGTTCAAAACAACTTTTTTGAGAAAGTCATTTTGCATGCAATTAGATGTCACCAGTTAATTTTACCAAGCACTTTTCTACCATCAACTAATGTTATCAGCTAATCAAACTCACTAACCCAATCAACTAACAACTATCAACCACAGCCCCATATATATGTTTTGTGAAAACAAAAGTAGTGAATATATATGCATGAAGTTTATTACTTGATTGTGTTTCAGCTTATCACAAATGACAAGTTCAAAAGTTCCCAGCACACGAGTGCTGGCACAGAAGACAGGACCCAGGACTTCAGTGGCAAGTTCTTTAGCCCACACTTTTGGAGAAAGCAAATGCAACAAAAGTATATGGTCCATTGAAAGAATTGTTGTGCGAATAAGAATCCAGCAATCTATAAGAGGTCACTGTGATGGAGCATGTTACACATTTACTTCCACATACAAGAAAGGGTTTGATGGTACCCTCAGGATTGTTACATTTTAGGCTGGATGGTCATAATGTTTAATCATTACATTGGATTATATATATTGTGTTGAACTAATTAATGTTAAATAATAATGTGGTAGATTATGTTATGTTGGACTATATATATTTAGATAAATTATATTATGTAGAACTATATTGTTTTTAAATATATTATGTTGGATTATAATGTGTAAGATTGTTATGTTGGATTATATGGAGTATTTAGTCGTGTGGACCATACTATTAAATAATGTATATTCAATACAAAAATAATGTTCTAATTCAGTATCCACCCAAAAGTGTGTCCACTGTTCACACATAACTAATTCTCCATTTCTTAGCTTTTTTCCATCTTTCCCATATGTTACTCGATCTATAGATCAGATATGGTCATGATGATCTAGTTGTACCTATATTATTATTAGAGTTAATTCCATGAATAAGTCTCTTCATTATTGATATTTGGCAATTATATTTTTATTTTAGACTTTCAATTCGTCATAAATATTTTTTTGACTATTGATTTTATTATTTCATCAACTTTTAATTGAATCATGAATGGTTCATTGATTATTAATTTTGTTTTAATTAGTGATTTAATTAAATATCAATTTAATTAAACATTAAATTAAAGACAATAATGTAAAATATCATTTGTAAATGCACCTTCCCAAGGTTATAGGGAAAGAAACTTTGGCCTCGAGCACTACTTACCCTCCGAACAAGCAACGGTTCTAATGCTACAGACGCTATTTGTTAATAAGAAAGCCGTTGTGCGTGAGTAAAGTGACACTACCGCGTCTTCCTTGTTCGAACAAGCAACGGTTAATTGAGACTCTTATAGATTAGCACAAACAAATATTCTTATTTAGAAAAGAGTTTCTTTGTTGTTGTTTAGTTAAGCCTCCCGGACTATCAAGCAACAAGGAAGAAATCCGGTATAGAGATGAAAAGTCTATACTACCGCTACAGACAACAAGTAAGAGATTTCAATTCGATCAGAGAGTTATATCTGAGAGTGATAAATAAAAAAAATTCCTTATTCTTATTCAATACCCAACCCTTAAACAAGGTATATTATGATTTATCATTGTGAATGCGCCCTTACTATTTACACTTCACACTAACAAAATCTTCAATTGAATCAAGCTCTTCAAGGGATAAAAACCCTCGGTTTTTGAATTTTTTCACCACACCAATGTGCAAAAGCTTAAAAAAAAAAAAAAAAAAAAAAAAAAAAAAAAAATCTTTAAGAAATATTTTCTTAAAGAACAAAGTACATTAAAAAGTCTAGCTGTTAAAAATTTGTCATAGTTGTCCAAAAAAATTTCTTATCGATAATATGTTTTGCTCATCAGGCACTCTACATAGGGAGTGGGCAATGGGTCGGGTGTGGGTCGGGGAGGGCACATCCATCACCCCCGACCCCACCTAATATTTTTTTCCGACCACCCCACCTCCAAACCCGCATCGGGTGTGACTTTTTCAGAACCCACCCCCACACCCCACCGGGTGCGGGTGCCCACTACGGGTACCCACCACTTATCATCTTATTATGTTTTTTAAAATAATATTTTAAATTATTTACACATAAATAAATAAATAAAGAAATGCTTAGTGAAGTATAACAAAGGTAATTAGATGAAATATTCTAAATATAATAAATCCAATTGTTTAATTTTTAAAAATAACTTAGTATTTTGATATAAAACAATAGTTAAAAGAAGACACACGAAGTTCTATATAATATAGTACCAGTAATATACTAAGTGACTCTCTCTTTGTACTATTACATGAGGTACTACTAAACTACACACCTACATGGGGGGTCGGGTGGGATTCTAGGCGGTCTTGTAAACTAGACCCGAAGTCCAAACCCGCCCACATACGCGGTTTTTCTTTTTTTAAGAACCACCCCCGACCCACCACCGCACGATCACGCACAAAAAACCCGATCCATACGGGATGGATTCGGGTGGATATCCACGGGTTCGGATTGAAATTGCCATCCCCTACACTTGCATGTATATTTTATTATATATTGTGTTGGCTTGGCATATCTATATATAATTAATTAGTCTATACATGTGTTTAGGAATATTCTAAAAAGTTGGCAACATGAGTAGGCAATAAATTAACTAATAAGTATTCTAAAATGTTTCTTGTCATAAAAGTCTAAATTAGGCATCACTACAACAAATTGGTTTTTTAGGGACACATTTTTAGCGACAATTAGAGCAAAATGAGTATTTTGTGAGTAATCGTTGCTAATCTTGCACTGAAATGGTTTTTATTAGAAAATAGTATTTTCCCCCTGAATTATATACTCATAGCATTCTCCCATTATTCAAGTGGCTATTTTTCTCCATGAAATGTTAAAAGACATAATTATCTTAGAATAAATATTTAAAGCACTATGATTATATAGTCTGATGGTACTTGAGTTGGACTTCCTTTTGGAAGATTGTAAGTTTAAACCTCAATGGAGGCGTTATTGGTTTTTTGTATTTCAGTAGGTTGAGAAAGTATATAAACAGATACTATAATGTAATAGAGCCAGTGATATTTAAAACAAATATTTCATTTATTTTTCTATAATTTGGTGTTCAAACCAAACAGACACTATAACCGCAAACCAAACCAAAAAAGTTCCAATTAAATTTAGAATCGAAACCAGCTATTTAGCAGTTTAATTAAAATCGCGAACCGAACGGTCGGTTCAGGTTGAACTGAAAAAATAAAATAAAATACATTTATTGTGTGAATTTCAGATTATTCTGTAAAATAAACACTGGTTCAAAATCGTGAAGCCAGAATCCGGCAGACCGTGGGTCCTCAACCGGTCCAAGATCACCGTTCTTTTTTCGGTTCATAATCTTTAATAAATTGGGAAATCCATTACTTGGGTTTGAGATCTGAATCGATAACCGGCAAACTTTTTAATCTCGATTCGCATCCGTATCGTACACCACGGTACTCTAGGCTTCGACCGACCTGGTGCATCCCACTACGTACTAAGCCGTAATACCCGCAATAATCTGTGTATGGAAGAATAAAAAATAAACTAAGCAAAAAGTCTTCAACTTTAAGCAATAAAGTAAATGTTAATACTACTCCTGGTGGCCGGGAAACAACCCCCACTTTCTCAGATCAGATTGAGGGAGCTAACTGTCATTATGTCTTACTCCGTGGTGCTGCGTCGTGTTCTGTGGCATTTGTCGTGGCGTTCAAACAAGTGGTCCACTAATTTAACGGACCATAATACTCTAACTACCAAAAGCATACTTGGCATTGAGGTGCTACAAATACCCAGCCCCAGAAGACGGATGTCTCAGCAACCAATCGTCGAACAAGTCATATCGGAAGACCCCCACGCAGACACACTTCATGCTATTAACTTCTCAACCATCGTAAAGATTATCGCCATAAATACCGAGAGCAACTTCCTCAAACTTCAACCCCAAAAAGAAAAAAAAAAAAACAAAACATAGCAACTATCCTCTATAGCAACCGAAGCATCCCTCTTGCCAAAGCGAAGAAAAAAAAGAATACATGAAAGGCATCTTCTTCTTTGATTATTCTATTCTAAGTTTTAGTAGTAAGATCCTGACGTTCCTCTCTCCTTAATGTCCTTGGCTACCAGCTAGGGATAACTGAGTCATGACGAAGCGAAGAGCCTAAGAAATCACCTTGCACTTTTGACAGAGAAGTGAACTGGAGGCGTTTGATGATGCGAAGGCAGGAGTGGAAGGCGGGCTTGTGGCTTCTGGGATTGCAAAAGATCCCCCACAATGAGTTCATACAGTCTAATCATCTTCACACGCATCAGACTGGACAGGGAATCACTCACTCCATGTCCTGCTTCAACGCATAACAGCCTCTAGAAAGGGATGGAGGGGGACCCAGAGTTTTGCCCGCCGATGAGAACTCATCAACGGGAACCAGTTGCAACAGAAGCCTGTGACAACCCTGCGGGATTTTCCAGGCAATCCAACATCATGAACTCCACACAGGCCACTATAGTGATCGCGATGACCTCCCTCCGCGCTCGGGCGCTGCTCGCCGCTTCTCTCCGCCGCCACTACCCAGAGGTCAACGAAAGCAGTTTTTACCTGCACGAGATAGCGTACCAAAACCGTTCATCCATACAACACGGCGCCGCCCCGAATCTTCTTCGACTTCTACACAGGCAGCTCTGCCAGAACTGGAGACGAAGCTATCGTCGCTGTCACTATCGGGCTCCTATCCTCCACAACCCTGCAGAAATTCCGCACAAGTCTTGCCAGGAATGGTCCTTTGACTCGGGACCTAAACGGAGCCCTATTAAGCCCCCCTCCGCGCTAAGTCTACTAGACATCTAATTCTGAGCAATTGGGGGCTCCCAAAAACCACCTACAAGAAATGGGTTGTGGAGAGGGGCTTCTCCTAACAGGCCATTACTATCCTGCTTGCCCTCAACCTGAACTCACATTTGCAACTAGCAGCCATTCTGACAGTGGCTTCATTACTCTACTGATTCAGGACCAAATCGGCGGTCTTCAAGTCCTCCATGAAAACCAGTGGCTTGATGTCCCTCCACTACCCGGCGCTGTGGTGGTCAACATTGGTGATTTGCTACAGGCAAGTCTCTTAGCTTACATTCATGTGCTAGCTAGTTTATGGAGTGTTTGGTAAATAGTTGTTAGCTGATTGGATTAGCGGTTGACTAGTTGATACGCATTAGCTGATGGTAGAAAAGTGTTTGCGTAAATTAAACTGTCAGTCGATAGCTGATTACATGCAAATTGACTTTATCAAAAAGCTGATCGAAAAAGTTAATTAAACAAACACATATATTGATTATTTAACCAAGTCAACAGCTAATAATGTTCAAATAAGTCAAAATTGACTGATAAGCTAACTATGTTACCAAACAGAACCTATATATGTTTTGCAAAAACAAAAGTACTAATAATGCATGAGTTTATTACTTGTGTTTCAGCTGATCACAAATGACAAGTTCAAAAGTTCCCAGCACAGAGTGTTGGCACAAAAGAAAGGACCTAGGACTTCATTGGCAAGTATTTTTAGGACACATTTTGGAGAAGCAAATGCATCAAAAGTATATGGTCCATTGAAAGAGTTATTGTCGGATAAGAATCCAGCAATCTATAAAGAGGTCACTGTGAAGGAGCATGTTAGACATTACTACAAGAAAGGGTTGGATGGTACCTCAGGTTTGTTACATTTTAGCTGGATGATCAAAATGTTTAATCATTAACACTATAGCGTTGGATTATTATATATTGTGTTGGACTAATTAATGTTGAATAATAATGTGTTAGATTATGTTATGTTGGACTATATTTTAGTAAATTATGTTACGTAGGACTATATTGTTTTAGATTATATTATGTTGGACTATATTGTTTTAGATTATG
Source organism: Ipomoea purpurea (assembly GCA_009835305.1). Taxonomy (NCBI): domain Eukaryota; kingdom Viridiplantae; phylum Streptophyta; class Magnoliopsida; order Solanales; family Convolvulaceae; genus Ipomoea; species Ipomoea purpurea. The sequence goes on from VALG01001140.1 coordinate 10,506, forward strand.
TTATGTTGGATTATATTGTATTGGGTTATATAATGTTAGAATATATTCCGCTAAGTGTGGTCTAATTCCTCAGTGTAATTTCATTCCAACTTCAAGAGCTTCCATCTGATTAGGCACAATGTTAATTAATCTTCCACATTTTGCTCAATGTCTCTTCTATAGGTTACAAAGTGTCAGCAATTTCTTCTCAGTGAGAATCAAAATTAATAGTCTAAGCAGAAATCAATGTAATTGTTGAGGTAGCTCCATCATTGGATTTCTTCAAATTTTTCTTCTTTCTCTGACTGAAATTTTTTTAGGGCATCCCAATAGGGGCTTTTACTTAGATTTTGGACTAGTAAAAACTTGATCTTGGATTTTTAACAAATGTGGTAGGTGAATTTTAGCTTGTTTTCTTCTCCTGCTATTGCAGTTTTTTTTGTGGGCTCCTCAATAGGTGAGAACAAGGAAAACGCAGATGATCTTCTCTCTCTTGGTAGAATTTGACAGATTTTCTTTTTCTTTTTTCTTTTTCTTTTTCTTCCATTTTATTTCTTCTATCTTCTCTCTTCTAGTTGGCGGTCTCAAAAATCGCAAAAATCTCATTACTATTGAGGATGTTCCTTCACCCACTCTTGCTGGTTAAAGAAATCCGAGTGTGCTCCTTCTACATCTACTATGGGAAAGTCAAACACCCCATTATGTCTCGAGTTCTACTATACATACTTTTCAAATTCTACTCTCTTAATTTACTCTCAAATTCAAATCGAACGAAGGCCGGGACAGACCATAACTGTCTCCATCCTCTAGGGACGAAGGTGGGAGGCAGCCTCTTCTTAATTTTTTTTTTAAATGTTTTTTTCTTTTAATTTTTAAGAATAATAATTAAAATAATTCTTTTTTAATTTGTCAATTTTTATTCTAGATTTTCAATTGGACTATAAATAGTATTTGACTATTGAATTTTATTATTTTTTCATTGACTTTCAATTTGATTATAAATGGCCATTAACTTATTAATACTTGAAAAAGCGGGCCAAATTAAAATATGAGTTAATTTCAGGAATGGGTCCTTCGACTATTTACTGTTTATCAATTTTTATGTTTTGACTTTTAATTTGACAAAAATTGATTCCTTGACTATTAATTTTGTTCCAATTATGGACATTCTGTTAAATATCAGTTAGTTGCACAATACTGTAAAATCAAATATTTTGGTCTTTTTTCTTCATTTCTTCTCTACAACGCTTTTTTATCTGATCAAATAAAGAATTCTTTAACCAATTTCAAAGTTATAGACTGCAACCAGGTGCGGATTCAGAAATTTTCTTCAGTGGGGGCGAAAGAAAAATAAAATGAAACACTTTTAGAGCCGGAGCCGTTATAATATTGTGACTTAGAGATTAAAAAAAAAAAAAAAAATTAAAACGCATAAAAATATTCAAACCAAAAAACATAGTTCAAATAGGAAATTACATTAAAATCATTTCATCTCACTATTAGATATTTAAAAGAAAATTTCCCAATGTTACATATAAAGAGTCCAATTAGAATTCAAAATTAATCTATATAAAATCACAATATAATCTCCTATTAATATTCAAAAAGGCAAAAAAAAAAAAAAAAAATTTAAAATCAAATGACTTTCAAGATTTGAACCCATGCCTCGACAAACCCTGCATCAATTAAAGATACATTAATTAAAATCCCAGGGACAAGCGTCAATATTGCTTTTTCCAGGTCGATTTTAATGGCCATTAGACCCGTATTCCCTTTTTTGGTGCGCATGGAGTGCAGAACTTCTTGAAAGATGAATCACGTTTATCAGTTAATTCTGCCCTTCCTGGACGAACGGAGTTCTGGACATGGTCCAATGAGCCCCTGGCAAAACAAATTTTAAGACGGTTAGTAATCGTTTTAGTTATCACTTTATACGAGACATGCACAAACTAATGGCCTGAACTGCTTGATTGTCTCCGGCATCTACACCTTAGGGATTAAGCACAAGAAGGGTATCATTCACTGTATTTGGGATTTTTCCCGTCTTGAGGGCCGTTTTCACAAGCTCAAAAACGCTATCACCCACAGTATCCCACATTCGCTGGTAGAAAGCCGCGTGGAGCCCGTCTGGGCTCGGCGCCTTCATCGAGTTCATATCAAAGACGGGGTCCTCCTCAAAAACCCATTCACCAGAATTATTCTTGAGGCCCCGGATTTGATTACGGGCTTTGCGAATCATCGTAGCTGCGTGGTAATACTTTGTGTTTCTGTTTCCCGACACAATCCAGTTCTCTCGCGACCGCTAGTACCACGTTAGCTCTTCCTGATAGAGTACTTCTTCAAGTTCATTTTTTAATCTCTTCTCGAGCTTCCATAAACCTCTGTGGAAAGAAACCGCCAGGCTTCCGTTGGATTCTTCCAATACGGGCTAACAAAATCTTCTTTCTTACCATGATACTGCCAAACACCTCCCTATTCCAGGTCGCAATGTCTCTTTACACAACACTGATATTGTCCAGAGCAGAATTCCAAGCCTGAGCCACCACCTCACCGAAACTAGCGTTGGTGAACCAAGCTGCTTGCAGTTTAAACTGGTTAGTGTTCCCCCTTCTCCTCGTACCTGTACTGATTAAGAGGGGCGCGTGGTCCGAAGATATACACAGTAAGTTTGTACGAAAGCGTCGTTGAAGTGTTGCCTCCACTCCACGTTACATAACGCTCGGTCAAGCCGCGCTCCTTTAGATGTAGGGAGTCACTCGTACCCATGTCAAGCGAGGCCCGCTAAACCCTAAGTCGACTAATCCTTCGCTATTGATCCAATCAACAAAATCAAAGCTCCCTTGGGAAGAGTTACCATTATAATTCAAAGTCTCCTCCTAACACGTGACAGCGTTAAAATCTCCAGCCACCAGCCAAGGCCTGGGAATTGCTCTCTTGGTAGCTTGGAGCTCTTCCCAAAGGCGCTTCCTCAAGTATATCACGCATTTTGCTTAAGGAATATTATTCATTTAAATAAAAATTTTAAATTATTATATATTGATAATACAAATATATTAACTAATTTAGTCATACTGCACGGCGGTGATCCAAAATGCAATTTCCACTTTTGATTTGCCAAAGTTTAGGAATCATATAACGTGGATAACACATCTAAATCAAATCAAATGCACGTTAATCCTCGTCATTCAAATTAAAGCTGCCTGCCTCGTGCGGTCGTGCCTAATAATATTATATATTATTGATTTTAAAAATACATATAATATGGCTGCAACAGGATCACCAATTTGCCACCTTCCCACTACCATTCATCACCAATATATCTATTTATTCTTTATTGCAAAACAGTCAAAATAATAATAATAATAATAATAATAATAATAATAATAATAATAATAATAATAATAATAATAATAATAATATTTCAAAAATAATAATAATAACCTAAAAACATTATATCTATCCATCCAATTATATCCCGGGTTTTTAATTTGTCGTCCCTTTTTGTGTGCTAATATATAAATGTAAATATTTGTCATATGATATTAATCTAGTAGATAAGAAATCTCACAAGGGTTCGATTCCTTTCACGAATATTAAAAATTTAGGTTTGGTTTGAGCTCTATGTGGTGTATAGCTTGATATTGAGTCTCGCAGTTAGATTGACTCAATTTACCTCTTCATGTGTTTATGGGGATATAGTCCGGCCAAGATTTTAGATGTTAGTTGTACACCATTTTATTGGATAACTCATGATGTATGTTTTTTTTGGAAAAAATCACCTTACACCGTTATAACTCTATTACTATTTAATGAATTCTAACAAGAAAATCATTCACCCCAAGGGCCTCACACCCTAACCTAACATGATGGTGAATTGGTATGTCACGGTGACTTAACAGCCTCTTGGTGGGAGCACCAATATTTGGTGCTCACAAAGAACTCATCACATTGGTTTGTAACTCACACACTACAATTGTCAGGTCTCGATTATGCATCATTCTTGCTCATAATCTATCACCTAATCGAGTACTAACTAAATTGCTCATGCAAACTAATTATCATTTTTTGTTTTCAATATAAATAGGAAATATTATAATTAATAATTTAATCATTTCAATATAATATGAATTCAACGATTTGTAGTCTTTATTCATTTAGAATTATTATTTGTTAAATTATTTAAATATAAATCATAATTTTTGTATTGGTAGTAATATTGAGTTCATTACTTTTGCAAGTCGCATGTATGGAGATAATATATATAATAATATAATAATAATATAATAATAATAATAATAATAATAATAATAACAAAGTTGATAGGTTGATTCGAGTGAAAAAAAAAAAAATTAGGATTCTTGGTTCAGACATTGAAATTAGAATGATAATTGAAATTTTAAATCTTGGTAATAATGTTAATGAGTTTAAGTAGAATTAAATCTTTTTTTTAAAGAATTATTAATCTATTTATTTTAGTAGTAAATAAGAATCGGAATCAATAATTAATTAAGATGTATAAATTAAATATATAAAAATATATAATACATACACACACATGCATATATATATTAAAGTTTCATATTTAACGTATTGACAATAACTTCTTTATTTTGTTTCTTTTATTATTCAAAAATGTGGAAAAAAAGTGTAATGAGTTATAATACTCCGTAAAAGATTTGAATTTAATAATAAAATAGCAAAAGTAGACAAACGAATATAATAATAGGTATCAAAATCTCATCGTAGGATACAAAAAGAATCCAATCAAACACAAAATTAATTTCCTTAGGGTCCTTTTGGTGTAATTTCATTCAGTTTGTAATTCAAATGCTATAATCATATCGAAACTAATCAAACAAGTCCACATAGACTTAACTCAGTGATTTAGTATGAAGTATTTGAGAGAAAAGACCAAAAGTTCAAAACTTTTTGAACAGATTTCTTATGCGCACTAACATTTGGTCATGTCTGCTGAATCGTGATTTATCTCTTCCTTCATATTCTATTGGGTCGAAAATTAAACCTTTTGAAAAAGAAACTAATCAAACAAGATAAATCCTTAATAGTTAGTAGTATACTTAATTATTATTATATCCTCAACTTGCAATACACTACTTCACCAAAGCCATTATTATGTACAAATATTTAATTTGTCATGCCTGTAATCTCTTCAATTATTTGAGTTTGCTTAACAATCAATTAACCCCTTGAAGAAGCTGCCTAGTGGCGTTAATATTTTATGGTAATATGACTTTGATTTAATTTTAAAGCCATACTTAGATACCGTAACATAAGATATTCTTTATTAATCACTAATTAACGTGTCATTATTTTATTAGATATATAAATTCCTTATTAACTTATTACAGAATCTCCTAATAATTCACTAGTAGTCATATATTTTGAATACATAAATTTCCTATTAACTTAGAATATTGTAGTCACTCAATTCACCAATGGGTACTTAATTTCAAGAGAATAACCCATGCCAAAATAGTAGTTAACAAAAAAAATTATTAATTAATTTTTTTTTTTTGTTCTGACAAAAATTTCAATAAATTTCGTCCATTTATATATTTGGAATGATTATTAATCAATTAGAATAATTATAATTGATTTATCATTTTAAATTTAAAAAGAAAAGAATACAAGGAGATACCAAACAGAGCCTTAAATGAATTGCCGCTCTCAATAAAACACCAATACGGAGCCACCAACGCAGCTTCGAAATCCCAATTCAATTTTTCCTTTTTCTCTTCAGCTCCACAGCTCAGGGAGCGAGAAGCTCACTGTCACCCCCCAACTCTTCCGATTCTAAACAAACCAAGATCCGTAGCATCTGAAGCAGAAACCCTAGAGAAGCCCAAAAAAATGGGGTTTTTTTCCTTCTTGGGGAGAGTTCTCTTCGCCTCCATCTTCATCCTCTCCGCCTGGCAAATGTACGCGCTCTCTCCCTCTTTCTAGATCTGGCCGCTATACCCTTTTTTTTTTGTATGTGTTTTTGCATCAATATGGCGTTCTTTCCTTATGGGTATATGCTTCGTGAAACCGTACGGGTACTGTTTAGATCCAGCTCTTTTAGCCATTTCGTTGCTGTAATACACTGGATAGATAGATGTGTGCGTATATTGTGGCTACTGGGTACTGGTGGTTTTATCGGCTTGTTTTGATAGATGAGAAAAGTTTAAATCTTTTCGAATTATATGCCCTGTTCCGGTGATCTGTTTGTATTGCTTATCTGTAGCCTTTTTAGGAAATGAAATTTGTCTAAGCTATAAAATATCTTGAGCTTCTGCAAATAAGGGAACCTTAACTGTTTAAATTTGTTTTCTATATTTGGTATGTTATTAGCTCTACTTTTTAAAGCAAATGTGAAGGTAACAAATGTTTAAAACTTTGGTGTTTATATGGGGGTATAGTATGACAGGATACATAATAGTGCTGCTTCTTTAGAGTCCTGCTTTGTGGATTGATTGATATGCTTGGAGAGTATGAATCCAGTCCTTGTAATACATTTGCTATCATGTCAACTTCCTTTATTGATTTTTCATTTTTTAAGTGGAAAAGGGATGTTGAAATTTCAGACACACATTCTGCATTTCTGTATACCTTTGCACCTTTGTGGATAAAGATTTAACAAATTTGTATGTCATTATTTACTTCCTATCTGTAGCTGTTAGAGGTTCAAATTTGTAGTCGGGAAAATTGGCACAGATGTAGCTCTAACCTAAAAGTAAAAGTGAACTTCAACTATGAAAAAGAAAAGTATTGTTATGTATGATATGCTTTGAGCCTTTACTTTTTTTTCCCAAAAAAGTTAAAGAAGGCATAAACTGATAGAAGAGGTGAGGCTACTAAAATGTACAACACTTAGGGTGTGTTTGGTTGACAGGTTTAGCTCTAACGAATGGGTATCAAAGTAAATGGTATTGTTTGGTTGATAGGTTTTCAGAACACTACTATGGGTTTCAAATACCCACTTAATTGAAAAACTCATACCCAAATAAAATAAGGTATCATCCCCTTTCATTCCCTTATTCCTTCCCATCCCCTTTGATTAGTGCTTTTAGATTTTTGTTTTTATTTTTTTGTTCATACTGGTGTTTTGGATGTCTTTATATTAGAATCAATTGTCTTCATTTTGTGTTCTTGTATTTTTAAAATCTTTATTCCCATTATTGGATCATACATAACCAAATAGCATTATTGATAATCATTTCCATTCCACCCGTACTACCAAACATGCAAAGATGACTTTCACTAAAACCCATACCATTACCAAGTATTTGATACCCATTCCGGTTCTGATTCCCATGTGCGTCAAACACACCCTTACATTTGTTTTGGGAGTGGTATGGCAGCAATTATAGCAGGATACTCAATTAGGTTGCTTCTTGGCTTTCTTTATTGAGGTCCTATTTGTGTTTTGTTTTTCTCAGTTTTCCACATACCTAATAACCTTATAACCCCGGGCTTCTATACATGCCCCGGCTTTAGCTTTATCACCTGATGCTGTCCACCAAATGGTCAATTCATTAGTGTCTCCTATACAGTGCCTTTTCCATCACTTGGCCTCCATGTACACTTGAATTCACCTTTTTTGAAATGCCTGAATACATGGTGTTTTGGCTGAATTCTCCTAAACCATGGTTGTGGAGGTCGTGTTTTAAGCATAACCAATGGTTAACATTAAACCAAGGTTGATATTCTTCGACTCTGGCTGTGAATGGACAATCTGCATCAGAGCTTAATTATGTTGTCAGATGAGTCTTTTTCCATTTTAAAATAATTTAGCATTCTTGATTCTTGATGACATGCCATTTCCATTTTTGTAATCTTGTCTAGTAATATGTCTGCCTCTCCTTTGCATTGTGTTCATCAGGTGTTAGAATCACCTTCGCAACTTCTTTGTTTTCAACACCTCCTAATTTCCA
>VALG01001141.1:6569-19188 GCA_009835305.1 Ipomoea purpurea
TAGATAGATATAGGATCTATGGGACAATTACTTAGAAGTACATTTTGTGCTACAGCCCTTCCTATCTGATAGAAAGGATCCCATGATCCTGAACCGATCTTACCTGGGATCGCAAATCCCAAGTTTGTCTATGAAGAGCGGATCTAATTGTATTAGTGTCTATAATTGATTTCTTCTGTGTAATACTAATCGATAGGACCTCATTGGTAAGTGCTACAAGATCTCGTGCATTGGGCCCCATGGTTATGGACCCGAATCCGTTAGTATGGAACATTTTCTTTTCCAAGTGAAATCCCCTAGTATATGAAAGAGTGAAAAAGTACTTTCGTTGTTGTGGAATAAGAAGCCTTCGTAACTTAATGCACGTATTGAATTTGTTCGGAGCTATGAGAGCGGGATCCACTTTTTGGGGAATATGAGTCGAAGCAATAACAAGAATATTTCTAGTAGAACATCTTTCACAATCCCTGGAGAGATGGTTCACTAATAGACCGAGGGATAAGTAATTCGACTCATTCACATCCAGATCATGAATGTTTGGGATCCATATTATGCAAGGAGACATTGCTCTTGCTAATTCGAATTGAAGGGTGATAGACAATCGGTTTATTTCCGCCATCATCTCCTTATCCATAGTTAGCGCATTCATCCAAGTTAGCAGTTCCAGCTCCGTATCAAGGTCACGATCGATATCGTCACTATCATCAATATCGATATCGTCACTAGCATCAATATTGTCACTATCATCAATATCGATATCAGCAATAAATTTAGGCTTCTTATCCAGTAACTTGTTAAGAAATACCGTAATGAAAGGAACATAGGAGTTTGTCGCTAGGTATTTGACCAAATAGGATCGTCCAGTTCCTATAGAACCTATCACTAAAATACCCCTAGAGGGGGATAAGGCTAAGCGGAGCGAAAAAGGTTTTCCATCAGATGGGAAATGAAAACTATTAGCCCCAGACGAAGTTTGTGAATAAGTGATTGTCTGATAATGAGCAAGGAATATCCGTCTTTCTGCTAAACAGGATATATTGAACTCATAATTCATTAGATGCTTTTGATGAATGTCAACCAAGTATCGTAAGTAAATTGCTCCCGGTTGTTCAATCATTTGATAACCAGAGTCATTCTTTGATAAATGATCACTATGAGTCAGACTCAATAGAATTCTTTTTTCTGTCGTTAAGGCGGAGAGCTGAACCAAGAATTTTCTTTCTTCCTCATGAATCGAATCACTGTTCGCGACCCAGGATTCTATTTTATCATCAATCCAATCCCCGTTCACGTTTTTTCTTTTTCTTATCAATGAATAGATCTCTTTACTTGTATGACTTAGATGTCTCGTATTTATAGAAAAAGCGATTCGATTGATGGGAAATAGAAAGAGATTCTTTAACCAGAAAGAATTCGTTCAGACGTAGGATACTTATCTAGAAGTTTTCGCAACTCAATCTCAATCATTGATGAGGGAATCATCAAAGATTTGACCTTTTCGAACTCTGTCTGTAACTCACTAAAGGTCTGGGAAACAAAGAAAAGATGTATAAGAACGAGATATCCAGCAACAAGAACAAGGAAAAGGATTGAATAGAGGATTCCCAAAATTTGGTGATCTCAGATGTGTCGATATCAACGACGACTTATTCTTTTTATTTCGATGAATCATTTCTTTGGACAGAAGATTATGTAACCATTTACTCGAGATCTCACTTCTGAGAAAAAATTGCATCTTCCACAATTTTGTCTGAAGAATTCGCCACGATATCCATAATATCATGAAAAATGGATACACTGCTACTTAGTATTGACAATAGGTCTGAAAAAGTATCTAAAAATATCGAATTTAGATATTTGTACCCTGTCGAAGTAAGAAGCTTGGCATATATGTTTTGGAATAGATTCCATTTTTTTGAGAGAATTGAAAAAGCACTATCTCGTTGAAAGGTTGTATACATCCGCCCTTTCTGAACCCCAACGCATTTCTTAGACAAAGACTCTGTTTTTTCCTTTTTTCGGATGGGAAATCTTTCTCAGAACATGGAATGTGAATCAAACCTATATTTGAATTGAAATTGGGACACTCATGAAGGGTTCTTTCCTTCTGAATCAGATAGATTCATATCTGAAAGAGGTTGACATAAGTTCTTTCAAAATTGACAATTTGTCCCTCTGTTAGAGGGTTTCCAGAAGTGTCTACGATCGAATAAATAGCTCTACGAACGAATGGATCGGCGGGTCGACTTAGAAAATGAAAAGATTTGTCCAAGTTATACCTTTTCGTCACCACTTTGTGGAAAATCGTTAGGTATGAATATGTTAGATACTTGTGACTCGATTGGTGAAATAGTAGTTCTCCCCCAAAAACATGTTTTTTTTTACCAACGCACAAAGAAAATCTTTTCTTGCGAAGGAACAAGATATTGAGAAATTGCCCATATAGAAATATGAATTATTATTACGAGCCTTTTCCACAGAAAAAGGGAATCTTTTGTTACAATAGAAGCAGAAGTGATGCGGATTATTCAAGAATCGAAGTCGATTTGCTTTAAAAAAGAGGATTCAATGAACTTCTGTGAAATGGTTCCGGGATTCAGCCAATTGTCTTGATCGTAGAATATCATTGAGAAATAGGAATCTTTGTTATCAAAGGATTTCCTGCGATTAGTTCTAGTATGGAATGAGTCAATCATCCGCTTGGTATCTTATTGAACAAAAATGGTGATATTGTTCCTCCATTGATCAAGAATTTCGAAGTACCATCATCAGCCAGTAAGAAGGGTTCAATTTTTTTCAAATGAAACAATTTGAAAACCTATCGATTCTAACAACTGATTGGCAGAGTTTATCATTCGGACTTTCAATTCATAGATGTTGATTTCGGACCTATGAATGGGGGTATTCCCAAAACTTACACAGGAAAAGGAAAAGAAAGTGAATTAGACAAAAAGAAAAGCAACTTGGGCCAAAAAATGAAGTGACTTGCCCAAAAAACGAAGTGACTGGGAGAAAAGGAAAAAGAAAAACGAAAGTGACCTGGACCACTTGGGCAAAAAGAAAGTAAGCAACTTATACACATCTTTTTCGAATTTCTTGCAAACCTCAGAATAATTCATCAAAAATTGATTAATACGAATACGTGTATAAATAACGTAATTGATCAAACATTACTTGAAAACGGCTCTTTTGCACTTGAAAATGCACTTGAAAACAGCTTTTCTGCTCAGAAAGGAATGTTCCAAATGTTCCTGGCAATTCTTGCTCCCATTGGACCATTTGTATATATAATGCATAATCTTGTTTGATCATATATTTCATTAGAGTTCTATGAACTGAGAGTATCCTTTCCTTTTTGATCCCTTTGAATTCCATATTCGAAGTTGCGATCGGATCTATTCATTAAAAAGAATCGATTCAATACACTTCTTATGTACCTATTATATTGGATTTGAATCAGATTTCGGATCAATCTATATTGATTGACTGCTTCCATTATGTTATTGCTAGCAAATACCACATTTTTTGCTTTAGATCTCCCCAAACCATTCCGCAGGAGATCCAGACCCGTTTTTGTCTGATCCTTCGAAAAAAATATTCATTCTCCTCATAACGAAAAAGAACAGGAGACAGAACCAATAAAGATTTCTTTTTCGATTCAGCCCTGGTGTTGAATACCTCATTCAAGAATTTTTTTGATCCAATCCGTCACGAATCAATAGAAAAAGAAAAATCCCTTATGATACACCAGATCCGGCTCGGTTATTGATAGAGTAAATAGATCTGCCATTTCTTGCAATCTCTCTTCTGATTCAAAATCATGGTGTAACGCGTATCCTCCCCTGTTCCGTTCATGGAATCGGTGAAAGAAATCAAAAATGGATTTTTGTTAAAGAATGAAATCTTATTGGAACTGTCCCAGATCCGGGTCATCCTTCGGAACCATATCACATCCCGGATCTAATGAAATAGAATGAATTGAGATAGTATTTTGTAAATACGTAATGATTTTGAATAAATGAATCATTTCTTTATTTTCTGATCGCCGGACAAAAGAAAGATGTTTCTTCAACAATTTCTGCTCTCCTAGTGGACCTCTCCAGTAGGATTCGAACCCAGATGAAGTTCTGACCATCTATCAGAGAAAAAAGAACGAACGGATCTTGTAGCATTCCCAAGAAATTCTTCCATTTCTTCCGGAAACAGATGATTAATCATCGGTTTCTCGCGTTCCGTGAATAGCTGGGACATTGAGGAATATCCAGAAAGGTTTTCGGGAATCGGTCTGATTCTATCTCTTTTCGTTCCGTTTGAAAGAAAGGAAGGATCCCAGGGAATCGATCTTTCTTCTAGTTGTTGAATCTCTCTTTGATTGATCAATGTGCGATATTCCGAATCCTCATTACTAATGGAATCCAAATGATCTCTGGATTGATCAGAGGATCCTTTCAGTTGGCTAGAATCCGTTACTTGAACGAAACTAGACCTTGTGGAATCATATTGAATATTTGACCATACATTCCGTACCTTGCTAAAAAACCGATCCTTCTTTCCCAACCACACATTGCCTAACCAAAAATACGATTCGGGCGGATTATTCCCCAACTAGGGAATAAAAGGAAGAGATCTTGGCGGAATTTCCACATATGAAATTGAGTACAATTTTGCAACGAGATAGCCCCCTTGTTTCTCGAGAAGAGATGGGAAACATGCTCATGTTGTTTGAAGAAAATCCCCGCTTCAATTGGTCCTTTTTTCACGAAAAGCAGACATAAGATAAGAAATCCAGTCTTTCGCTAATCTTTCCAATAAAATAGGATCAGCCAATTTCCAATCATGGTCCTTGTGGGTCGAATCATCATCCATATAATATACAAAAGAAACTCCAGAGATTTGCTATCTTTCTCCTTTGAATAGAGATCTCAATTTCGGCGACGGTTTCATTAGATATCTTACAACTAGAATTCCTCTTTTGTTAATTTGAGAGAACCCCAGTACTCTCTTCGATTCAGGAAAGAACTCTCAGAAGATCTTTTTTCCTTTTGAAGATACAGGAGCGAAACAATCAACCCTATTGATATTGGAAGAACCCAACAGCTTTCTTCCAATCGATCATTTCTGGGTCCAGTGGGAATTCATAGGTATAGGAAGAAACCCTGTCCAAATATAGGTTTTTTCTTTCGACCATATTTCGATTGTTAATACGATATATAAGTACCGCTACTAACAAAAGAGTATTACTCCCTGAATCCGTGAAAGATCGATTGCTTGTTGAACCCTGGAAATTGCGTTGAAAGTAGAATACTAAAAATTCGTGGGTCAAAGAGTTTTAGAAAACGTTCTTGGTGGAAAAAAAATGTGAATAAAGGATCCCCACTGAATGAAGTTGGGTCCACGAATCTAAGAAATAGTGAGAATTCTTTATCTCTCTCATTATCTCTCTCCAATCGAAAATACAGAACTTGATTTGTCTTTTTTGCGTCTTGATTTGTCTTTTTGCAATTAGGTTCACCCCCGAGATTTCATCTCATTTTGATTTTGATTCTTCTTTTATGTTATTTTTTAATTTATTTTATGTTATTTTAATTTGACTTATTTAATTGATTATGTTATTTAATTTAAATGATTTTATGTTATTTTAATTTAAATGATTTTATGTATTTTAATTTAAATGATTTTATGTTATTTTAAATTTTAATTTGACTTTATTTTTATATTGGAATGGCACCGTGGACAGGGTCGCCTGTTTAAGCAATCCATGGCTGAGTGGAAGCGGCCCAACTCATATTGGCGAAAGTCCCGTGGTTCAATTCTGACTGGATGCACGCAATCCCAGGACCGTTGAAATCTCATCCAGTACATGTAACCGAATTGAGGTCACAAAGACAAATTGCAATCCCATATCCATGAACATATCTATCCTATATTTTTTTTCATTATATGATAGATATTATATGTATCATAGATATATATGTAACTATATGAACAGTAAGAAACTAGCATTCTTATTGAGACTTGAACTCAGAAGGAAGAAAATAAATTTATGGATGGAATCAAATATGCAGTATTGACAGACAAAAGTATTCGGTTTATTGGGGAAAAATAAATATACTTTTAATATCGAATCAAGAGCAACTAAGATAGGAATAAAGCTTTCGATCGAACTCTTTTTTGGTGTCAAGGTAAAGGATGTGAATAGCCATCGCCTTCCCGCAAAGAGTAGAAGAATGGGACAGACAATGAGACGTGTAATCATTACGCCTTCAACCGGTTATTCTATTCAACTCTTTAAAAAGATAAAGAACTTCAATCAAAATACTTAATAGCATGGTGATACAATTATACAAAACTTATACCCCGAGTACACGCAATGGAACCGTAAAATGGTCAAGTGAAATCCACTCGAGGAAAGAATTTGATCTATGGACAGCATCGTTTGTGGTAAAGGTCGTAATGCCAGAGGAATCATTACCGCAAGGCATAGAGGGGGAGGTCATAAGCGTCTATACCGTAAAATAGATTTTCGACGGAATGAAAAAGACATATATGGTCGAATCGTAACCATAGAATACGACCTAATCGAAATGCATACATTTGTCTCATAACTATGGGAATGGTGAGAAGAGATATATTTTACATCCCAGGGGGGCTATAATTGGAGATAGCATTGTTTCTGGTACAGAGGTTTCTATAAAATCGGAAATGCCCTACCTTTGACCGAAATGCCCTTAGGCACGGCTATACATAACATAGAAATCACACTTGGAAAGGGTGGACAATTAGCTAGAGCAGCGGGTGCTGTCGCGAAACTGATTGCAAAAGAGGGAAAATCAGCCACAATAAAATTACCTTCTGGGGAGGTCCGTTTGATATCCAAAAACTGCTCAGCAACAGTCGGACAAGTGGGGAATGTTGGGGTGAACCAGAAAAGTTTGGGTAGAGCCGGAGCTAACGTTGGCTAGGTAAGCGTCCTGTAGTAAGAGGAGTAGTTATGAACCCTGTAGACCATCCCCATGGAGGTGGTGAAGGGAGAGCTCCAATTGGTAGAAAAAAACCCACAACCCCTTGGGGTTATCCTGCACTTGGAAGAAAAAGTAGAAAAAGAAATAAATATAGTGAGAAGTTCATTCTTCGTCACCGTAGTAAGTAGTAAGAAAATCGAATTGATTTCTTCAAAAAAATATATAGGAGTCAGCTGTGGCACGTTCACTAAAAAAAAATCCCTTTGTAGCGAATCATTTATTAAAAAAAATTGATAAGCTTAACAGAAAAGCAGAAAAAGAAATAATAAGAACTTGGTCCCGGGGATCCACCATTATACCGACAATGATTGGTCATACTATTGCCATCCATAATGGAAAAGAGCATCTGCCTATTTATATAACGGATCATATGGTAGGACACAAATTGGGAGAATTTGCATCTACTTTCAATTTCCGAGGACACACAAAAAGTGATAATAAATCTCGGCGTCGGTAATGTTAATACTAAAATACTAAAAAAAGATCTAGATGCTTATGATTCATTAGTAGGAGGCAAACTTTATGTACCAGGTGCTAAAGAAGAAAAAACCAGAAGTATACGCTTTAGGTCAACATATATCTATGTCGGCTGACAAAGCACGAAGAGTCATTGACCAAATTCGTGGGCGTTCCTATGAGGAAACACTTATGATATTAGAACTAATGCCCTATCGAGCAGGTTATCCCATTTTTAAATTGGTTTATTCTGCAGCAGCAAACGCTAGTTACACTATGGCTTCCAATGAAGCTAATTTAGTTATTAGTAAAGCTGAAGTGAATGAGGGGACTACCGTAAAGAAATTCAAACCTCGAGCTCGCGGACGTAGTTATCCGATAAAAAGAACCACCTGCCATATAACTATTGTACTGAAAGATATATCTTTAGACGATTCTGAATCGATAGAGCTCAATTTGTTAAAAAAACCGAGATGGAAAAAAATTCTACAGCTATGGCATATTATGATCTCCATAATAGAGGGGGTTTATGGGACAAAAAATAAATCCACTTGGTTTCAGACTGGTACAACCCAAGGTCATCATTCCCTTTGGTTTTCACAACCAAAAAATTATTCTGAAAGTCTACAAGAAGATCAAAAAATAAGAAATTTTATCAAGAATTATGTACAAAGAATATGATAACATCCTCTGGCGTCACGGGAATTGCACGTATAGATATTCAAAAAGGAATCGATCTGATCAAAGTCATAATTTTTATGGGATTTCCAAAATTATTAATAGAAAATAGACCGCGAGCAACCGAAGAATTACAAATGACTCTACAAAAAGAATTGAATTGTGTAAACCGAAAACTTAACATTGCTATCACAAGAATTGCAAAACCTTACGGAAACCCTAAGATTCTTGCCGAATTTATAGCCGGACAATTAAAGAATAGAGTTTCATTTCGAAAAGCAATGAAAAAAGCTATTGAATTAGCTGAAAAAGCAGATACAAAAGGCATTCAAGTACAAATTGCAGGGCGCATTGACGGAAAGGAAATTGCACGTGTCGAATGGATCAGAGAAGGGAGGGTTCCCCGACAAACTATTCGAGCTAAAATTGATTATTGTTCTTATCCAGTTCGAACTATCTATGGGGTATTAGGCATAAAAATTTGGATATTTCTGGACGAGGCCTAATAAACCTTTATTACTTTTTTCCCTTCGATACCAGTAATTGAACAAAAGCAGAGAACCTCGGTCATTCTTTTTCTGGTCAATCAAAGGGAGCAATTGTAATTTCTAATACTGAATTCTATAGGGTTGAATAAAAATTCGATTGACCATTTGATATCATTGCTATGCTTAGTGTGTGACTCGTTGATTTTTTAGGGTTAGGATTAAACCAGACCCATAGTATGAACTAATAACTAGAGAAGAACTAATAACCAACTCATCAACTTCGCATTATCTGGATCTAAAGAACCAGTCACGATATGATATATAGTATAGGTCATATCTTTGTAGCAACTGCTATTTTTTTTTCATAAACAAAAAAGATTCTAAGTTGCAAAGCAAAATAGAAGAGAAAAAAGATGTGGATAAATGGAAGGAGGAGAGAAAGAGAGAAAAAGAATCTCAATGATTTAAAAATTCCAATATGTAAGGTCTATCATAAAAGGCAGTGTAATAAAGCATGAATACTGATTTATCCATACCCTAATTAATGAAATTAATCAATTAATAGAATAATACAAGAAAAAATCAAGAGCTTCGAGCCAATAAAGACTGAGAAGAATGGCTCAAGACTTTATTTGATTATTCTTACGAGCTCCATTGTCAAATTCGGACCTAACCATTAAGTAAGAAGCGATGGGAACGACGGAACCTGTGAATGAAAAAGATTCCATTGAAAAAAATATTAAAGATTCACTGTCGGGATGGCGGAATGAGCCGGAGATCTATTTATTTATTTGAGATCTGAGACGTCACGAGCTAGCCCTACAACTGAAATAGAAATTGAAAGAGTAAATATTCGCCCCGCGAAAACTTTCTTTTTTTATTGCAAAGCAATAGGATAAAAGACAGAATAAGGATTAGTTAAATAATAATAATACAATATTAGTAAAACTAATATGAAAATGTTGAATATTATTCAACAAGATATATAAATGACTAACGATTCTTCGTATTCCTCAAAAAATACATATATATCTTAACTTCATTTTTTGAATATTATATCTTAATTAACTGAAATGAACTTCATTATTAAAAATCCAAATTTTGAAATCCTTTATTCGCGAGAGCTGGATGAGAAGAAACTCTCACGTCCGGTTCTGTAGTAAGAGATGGAATTGAGAAACAACCATCAACTATAACCCCAAAAGAACCAGATTCCGTAAACAACATAGAGGAAGAATGAAGGGGATATCTTCTGGAGGTAATCATATTTGTTTCGGTAAATATCTCTTCAAAGCACTTGAACCTGCTTGGATCACATCTAGACAAATAGAAGCAGGTCGACGAGCAATGACACGAAATGCACGTCGTGGGGGAAAGATATGGGTACGCATATTTCCAGATAAACCAGTTTACTGTACGACCCGCGGAAACACGTATGGGTTCGGGAAAAGGATCCCCTGAATATTGGGTAGCTGTTGTGAAA
The DNA here is from genome assembly GCA_009835305.1 of Ipomoea purpurea. Lineage (NCBI taxonomy): Eukaryota > Viridiplantae > Streptophyta > Magnoliopsida > Solanales > Convolvulaceae > Ipomoea > Ipomoea purpurea. Next base: position 16,697 of record VALG01001141.1, read on the forward strand.
CCCGGTCGAATACTTTATGAAATGGGTGGAGTAACAAAAAAGATTGCCAGAAGGGCCTATTTCAATAGCAGCATCCAAATGCCTATACGAACTCAATTCATTAGTTCCGAGATAGAAGAAAAATCTAAAACCACCCGAAAGGAAATCTTAGGAAATGAAACAAAAACACAGGTTTCTTTTCTGTTTTGTGGAACAAAAAATATTTTCTTTTTTTTCTTCGCCCTTTTTGCAATTGTAAAAACAGAGTAAAAAAAAATGATATGGATTCAACCTCAGGACCCATTTAAATGTAGCGGATAAACAGCGGGCTCGAGAATTGATGTGTTATTCGAATCATAGAGCTAGCAATCGTCGTATACATATTGGTGAACATTATTTGCTGTTATCAAAAGCAGTACCTAATATGCCTCTAGAAAGATCCGAAGTAGTCAGAGCGGTTAAATTGTGCGTACCTGTAAAAAACTCAAACGTGACCAACGGAATGATAATACGATATGATGACAATGCCGCAGTTGTTATTGATAAAGAAGGAAATCCAAAAAGGAACTAGAATTTTTGGTGCAATCGCCCGAGAGTTGAGACAATTCAAATTTTACTAAAATAGTTCATTAGCTCCCGAAGTATTATAAAAGGAAATCGTGATATGTTTCTAGTGGAGTATTTGAAAGAAAGGTCTTATAAAAGGAATCGTGATATGTTTCTAGTGGAGTATTTGAAAGAAAGGTCTTATAAAAGGAAATCGTGATATGTTTCTAGGGAGTATTTGAAAGAAATAGATTCAAAATTGAGTAGAATGTGTCTCACGCATATATCTTTCTTGAAAAATAGAATTCATAGACAAATAAAAAAACACGTTGATAGTATCCAATTTTTTTTGCCGCAATAATTATAGTTCATCATGGGTAGGGACACTATTGCTGAGATAATCACTTCTATACGAAATGCTGATATGGATCGAAAAAGAGTGGTTTCGAATAGCATCCACCAATATTACGAAAATATTGTAAGAATACTTTTACGAGAAGGTTTTATTGAAAACGTGAGAAAGCATCGAGAAAAAAAAAAAATTTTTTTGTTTTAACCCTGCGACATAGAAGGAATAGGAAAAGACCCTATAGAAAATTTTCAATTTAAAACGGATCAGTCGACCCGGTTTACGAATCTATTCTAACTATCAACGAATCCCTAAAATTTTAGGTGGGATTGGAGTTGTAATTCTTTCTACTTCGCGAGGTATAATGACAGACGAGAGGCTCGACTAGAAGGAATCGGGGGAGAAATTTTGTGTTATATATGGTAATATTTTGATATTTTGAATTGAATATAAAAATTGGATCCAAAACTTCTTATTTGTAAAATTTGGGAAAAGGAAAAATGGGGGAGTTATTGAATATCGTTCTACCTCCATTAGTTGATACTTCAAGATCACTTACAGTACCTGGGATGAAAGAACAAAAATGAATTCCTAAGGGTTTCATTAATGAATCGCTTCCAAATAGTATGTTCCGGGTTTATTTATAGAATGAAGATCTGATTTCTAAGTTCTGTTTCGGAAAAGATCCGACGTAGGTTTATATGGATACCGCCAAAAAAGTCAAATTTGAAGTAAGTCCTTATGATTCAACCAGAGAGCGTATAATTTATCAACTTCGCAACGCAACAAAGATTCGAAGGATTCGTTTTTCAACTTTAACAAACATGTCTTTCACGGAAATACAATTCGAGATGCAAAATAGCAAGAAACTTTTTTGAAAAAAGTAGATTTCAAATGAAGGTAAGGAATGGGAAATATGAAAATAAGAGCTTCTGTTCGTAAAATTTGGTGAAAAATGTCGACTAATCCGTAGAAAGAGGACGAATTATAGTAATTTGTTCCAACCCGCGACATAAACAACGACAAGGATAATCAGACTTGCCAACTGAACCAATGTAAAAATAAAGAATCGTGAAATGGATATATCCATATATCGCTAACTCATATTTACGAAATGTAAAATATGGCAAAAGCTATACCGAGAAGAAGTTCGCGTAGGAATGGACGTATTGGTTCACGTAAGAGTGCACGTAGAATACCAAAGGGAGTTATTCATGTTTCAAGCTAGTTTCAATAATACCATTGTCACTGTTACAGATGTACGGGGTCGGTAGTTTCTTGGTCCTCCGCCGGTACTTCTGGATTCAAGGGAACGAGAAAGAGGGACACCTTTTGCTGCTGGAAACCGCGGCATCAAATGCTATCCGTACAGTAGTTGATCGGGGTATGCTACGAGCAGAAGTCATGATAAAGGGTCCCGGTCCTCGAAGAGACGCAGCATTACGCGCTATTCTTCAAAGTGGTATACTATTAACTTTCGTACGGGATGTAACCCCTATGCCACACAATGGCTGTAGACCTCCGAAAAAAAGACGTGTGTTAGAAATGAACATTGAAAAAATCTCAAGAGAAAGAGAAATAAAATCAAGAATTCGCAAATTAATCAAATAATAATTGC
>VALG01001142.1:0-19546 GCA_009835305.1 Ipomoea purpurea
GCCAACAAAAGTTTAGCCTCAATTCCTTAGATGCAAAATAATATTTCAATATCTAAAAGCAAGTGAGAGAGAGGTTAAGAAAATGCTAGCGGAATGCGAGTCTGCGGCGGAGCGGTGGATCGGCGGGCTTCGGAATGTATAACTTGTCACATCTTTGTCTAATGAGCTTCTAGCGGCAATTGCGTTCGACAAGATCATCAGTTCGGATTTGGTGCAACTTTAAGGAAGGCGAGGGTGTGACACATGGGAATATTCGAACCACATGTATTGCTTTGTGGAGGGTACTACTTTGTGCAAGCACTGGATGAAGAAACATCCATTAGTACGCAGTAAATGTCGCTGGTTTACGATTGCATCAATTATAACTGGGGGATGTTCTTTAGCTTCGTAATTATCACACAGTCTACACAAAGGCCGAGGGTGCAAACAGTGAGTAGTCACGTATGATGGACGGGCTGTGCCGTTTTGTGCATTTGTTCGAAAGTTATCCATATGGATCAATAGTACATCTACACACTGGATAGCGGCGGACATGTAGCATACAAATTTGGCATATAGCAACTGCATGTACCTTACCATCTTCAATGTCAGTGCGAATGGAATTAACCAGTTCATAGTAGAGGGGCGCGTAGGAGCGCGAGAGATGAGCAAGCAACACATGTCTGAGATATATAAATAGAGGATGACTATTGGTATCTTCGTACGGCTGCAACTGATTTCTTAACGGAGTGTTTTGGTCATTGACTGGAGCGCAAGTCTGGGAGCGAGCGGTTGCGAAGTATGTTGTTACACGGCAGACAAGAAGATCGAGAGGTGAATCAGACTCGATTTTAGTAGAACCAGTTGAGATTGGGGAGTCAATGACCAGAGCTTCATAGCCTAGATAGTATCGATGCATTGAAATGTCTGGGAGGGAAGCTGATATGTGTAGTATCCATATAAACAGATCGGCATAATGAAAAGAAAAACAAGACGCATGCCACAGGGAAAAGTGTAAAACCAATAGTAACCCGTTTCACACGTGAGAGTGGTACACATAGAGACTCGTGCTGATGTGAGAACGGCTGGGAATTCAGATTCTGCCGTATTTCATAGCTGCTTAAGTTCGTCGGCGGAGGTGTTTGCGACGGTAGGAGCTGGGATTTGGGGGGCGGGCGGGGCTTTGCGTGTAATGTGTATTGATGCGGACGGTATCGTATTTCTGTGGAAGTCGTGGGAAAGCAGCGCGCGCCTGGCGTGCCTCGGCATTATAGAATAGATAAGTAAAAGGGAGATGAGTGGAGAGCGCATGTCTAGGTGCTGGCCTGTTGGGCTCTACCATTACGACACACGTCTTCAGAAGCACGATAGGAGTCTTGTCTCATAAACGTGTGTTGTGCACCCTCAATATAGAATACGGTGCGAGTTTACAAACCTTGTTGACGGTAATATGAGATCAATGATATATACTAGAGAACTAGGTTCTATATAGAGAGGAGGGAATATGGCAAGAGTCTGCCGACTATAGACTTTTATTTTGTGGACCACGGTTAGAGTGCGTAGTGTACAATATTTTTATAGACACATACAACGGTGATCTGGGTCTGACATTTATGCTTGGCAGCGATTTGGTTTGATTTAGTGTGGTAAGCAGGGACTATCTTGTGATGGGAGCAGCGGTTTTGACGTTGAATAAGAATTAAATTTCGTGTTTCGTCAATGACTGTGGGTATGGTAATTTAATTTCGATATAGAGGGAGACTGCAATAAGTTCAGTATCGAGTTGCCGGATTTCGTTGCGCCGGAAATCGAACTTTTGCAACTACGCACACTATGCAATTGCCGATTCACTTTCCGGATTTGTGCACCGGAAAAATTCGCCGAAAAAAGGGTGCGTGGATGACGGTGGGGCGGCAGCGGTTGCTGCTGTTGCAGTGGGGAGATGCGGCGTCGGCGGACCAGTTTTGCGACGAGGAGAGGTGGCGGAGGCGGCACTGTTTTTGGATTCTCAACTGGTGCCCTTCGCTGCCCTCTTTCCTCTTTCAGGCGGTGCTGGTTCTGGTTGGTCGCTGCTCCTCAAGCTCCAGTCGACGAGCTTCGCCGTTGGGAGGACAACACCCATGGTGGCGGTTGTTGGCATTGCGCGAGCAGATACGGCGGAGGTGGGCTAGGTTCCCGGCTCGCCGCTGCTGTCTCCCTCCTTCATGCCGCGCTAGCTCCGGCCATCCCTGTTTTCTTCTTTAGTGGCGTTGGCTCATGTCGCCGTTCCTCAATTTCCTGACGGCGATGGTGGCAGCTAGGTTTTTGGCTTTGGTTGAGCTAGGAGATGCATGATCATGGGTTATGAATTTTGGGCGGGTCAGGCCAATTGAGGCAGACCTAGTCCAATACTATTAAAAAACATTATGGGCCTACTTTAGTTATTGGGCTTGCTTTAGTATTTTCCATTAACGCGAAAACTTCAAATGACATAATTTTTTTACCTGATTCACATTGCTATTTGGACCACGATCCACCGTAAAAATTTGCCTTAGCATATTATATATGCTTTCAGTTAACAAATTACAAGCACATAATGGGTTAACTGGCATGCAAATAATATTTAACTTTGCAGCCACATAATACTGCAATTAACATAATATGCAACTAACATATGTATGTGTCTGCAGTTAACAATATTATATATTTGTACAAAGTATATGTTTTTTATTTATTAGTTATTATACACATAATTTGTTAATTACATACACATACTCTGAATGTCATTTGAATCAGATCCAAGATAGACATGAATTGATTGTATACATTAGTTGCTATAATTCGTAAAATATAAAGGGTTAAAGTACATATGAGAAAATTCATAGGGGCTAAAGTAAAAAATGAATAATGGGTCAAATTAGGTTCATTCGACTACACAAAAAATTGTAATTGGGTCATCAAACTAAAAAAAAAAATTATAATTAAAGGTCACTAAACAACACAAAATTGTACAATTGAACAAAAAATGACATGTTTACTTATTGATGGCTGATGTGGCGATTATTAGATTTAAAATATTTTTTATATTTATTAATAATTTTAATTAAAAGATATTTTAAAAATAAAAGAAAAAAAGCACATGACCTCTTCGTCTCAACAGCTTGGAGACGAAAAGGTCTCTTCGTCTCTAGCTGCCGGAGACGATGAGACCTCCGTCTCCGACAGCCCGAAGATAAAGAGACCTTCATCTCCAATCTACCCAAAGACGAAGAGGATTTGCCTATGCAAGCATCATTCTTTTCAAGATTTTACTGTTACTTTGTGTTTTCTCCTCAGTCATACCTTCTGCAAAATCACCATGTTCTCTAAAGGGTTCTCCTTTAGTAGTTGATGTCTCTCGTGCCATCATCAAGTTAACATAAGGAAGCAACATTTTAGATACCACAGACATTGGCTGAGAGTGATGAGTGTACAGAACCAGAGAAAAACTTCATCCTCAACTGTTGTGGCGCTGCAGAGTTTCAAAGTGTTGTTTGCAATCTTTGGGAGAGTTATAGGGCTATGCCTCTAGTTTTCATAGCCACATATCTGTACAAGAACAAATATTTCATTCAGAAAACTTTGAGTTTCATAACTATAATTTGACTTAAGGTACATGCAATATGCAGACACTTTGACCAGAGAGATTTTCATTTTCATAAACTTGAAAGGGCAAAAGACCCCAAGACCAAAAGGTGATGACAGTTGAATTTACTTCTTCACACTCCATAGTAGATCTTCTTTGCCCTGGGCGCGTGAAGGGAACATTGGAAACGAAGGTCCCGCAGTTCGGAGACGAAGAGACCTCTTCATCTCCAAGTTGCAGGAGTCGAGGTCCGATGTTGTTTTTTACTCTCTTTTTTTTTTTAATTAAAATTATTAAAATAAAATTTAAATATTAAATTTTAATTTAATAATCGTCACGTCACCCATCAACAGGTAACTAAGTCATTTTTGTTCAATTGCATGATTTTGTATTGTTCAAAAATTAATTGTATTTTTTTTTTTGTTCAAAGGTCTAAATTTCGTGTATAAGTTTGATAGCTTATTTGATTTTTATTCGAATAAAAAATATTATTATAAGTCACTTAACGAAAGAACTCCCAATTTCTGACTTCTTTTCCCCCCTTCCCCATATCAGTTCTCTTTTCTGTAATTCTGATATGATCAGTCCCCCAATACCAGTGAGCAGTGATCCCCCCTCTCTCTCATGCTGAAATCGACGTATGCTAATCGATACAGTACAGATGTATACATGTATACAACCTGAAATATACATGAAACTCTTATTGTTGAAGCTATAGGGTTTTGAGCATCAATTTCAGTCTACTTATCTGAATTCGGATTTGAATGTAGAGAAGATTAACATAGTCTGCTAGTGAAGCTCTAAGCTGATAAGCTAAGGATTTTTGGGATCGTTACGGTGTATTTCAAACCGGTTGTTGATTCGATCTGTTGCTGAATGGATTCGCCAACTTATTCATCATCGATAGCCACATCGAGTAATCGAGAAGGTTCTTCATCGGCTGCAGTGGCGAACGATGAGGACGCCCTCTCCGTCATTTCTGGACTTGCTAAGGAGGCCGCTCTGCTTTTCCAATCGGGGAAATTCTTGGACTGTATTAGAGTTTTGCTTCAGCTGCAGCAGAAAAAAGCAGGCGATCCAAAAGTGAGTGGCTTTGCATTTCTACATTCCCGTAATTTGAAGCTTTTGGCTGTTAGAGCTGGTCTATTAAATGTATAGTTCTAAATTATCTTCTGATTTTTAGTTTCTTTTTAAAACTTTTATGTTTGGTTCTGCAATTTAGCTGGTGCTTAGATTGGCGTTGCATAACTTGCATTTGATTTACATGTACTATTTCAACGGGAAATTCATTTTTTAATTTTTTGCTAACTGAATCCAGATAATGAAATGATCTATAGGATATCCAGATGCTTCTGATTTGATCTTTTTAAATTTTGAGTAGTTATAAGCCAATTTTTTTACCTTTAGCAATCTTGATTACCAGTCATTGGTCATTCTTTGTGTTCAGTATGGCTTTGTGGCTTAATTGGATTATCATTGAGCTTTATAATGAAATTAATTCTATTTCTTTGGTGAGTGTGATTAAACTTAGAGTCATGAACTCTAACCTCAAGGATTTTTGTACTGAATGACAGAAGGGTAGTTGTTAAGGTCATTAGTAGGACTGTAGGAGATGGTGGGTGGACTTAGTGTGCTTGCAACCAAACTAGAAAAGCAACCTTTGAATTAATGAAGGAAAATCATGGGATAGATAAGGTTTCAGCATATGTATGCTGATATTCTATTATTCTATAAGGTTTTTGATAGTGGCGTGTCATGTGTGGGAGTTTTTAGTTCTGTATAATTCAAAGGAAAGTATTTGGTATTTATTATCTTGCTTGGTTACAACTCTGGGTAACGGATGGGCTTTCTTAGGGGTGTGTGGCAATGTTTATGGCCTTATCATTCACGTTGACAGAAAGGACTTTTTCAGAGGAATCAGCTGCAAGAAAAGAAGTTTGGGGGGTGTGAATGAGGGTATTTTAAAGCACTGTGATACCTTGAGTAGAAATAGAAGACCTCTGGTATTTCAATGCCAGATTTGAAGCCATCAGGGAAACAATTCACTTGGTCAAGATTGTTTTGACAGACACATAGTTAAGCAATTCAGGTAATAGTTGCCACATGTAGTTAGCTATTTTTGCAAGACAAATGAATATCACTTGACATAAGAGACTTTTTTTTTTCCCGAGGCCTGCATATCAAACATGCTGGCTTTTGTCAAAGAGCAGAATGTACTGAGTTGGTGAGGGTTGTTGAAAATGTATTATATGCCTCTATTTCCATTTCTCTCATCAATCAAGTAGGGGTCAACTAGTTCAAGCAGTATTTTATGTGGGTTTAGGGCATATCAGTTGGGAAACAGGATAGACTAGTTCCAACATCATATTATGGGTTAGGGAAAGAGGAGCACAAAATTCACTAGGTCAGTTAGAAAGCTATTATGAAGAAGAGTGGATGGGATTGTTTACTTTTCAAGCACAATAACGTTGTGCTTCATAATAAAATATTAGTGGCCGTTTGGTTCACAGAATGTCAAATTACCTTAGGGAATGTTAGATTTACTCATATAAGAATATTATATGAATGATAGTTTTACATATAATAATAGTAGTATATATATATATATATATATATATATATAATATATATATTATATATATATATATATATATATAGCTATCTATGTGTGTGTGTGTGTGCATTTATAATATTATTTTAGTATACCATAGAAGCATTGCTGAATAACACAAACTGTTCAGACAATACAAAATTGACTGTTGTTATAGTATTTGTTGAGATATATGAATTTGATAGATATTCTTCTCATTTATTCTTTTTGTCTGCACTCTCTAGGTTCTTCATAACATTGCAATTGCAAAGAGCTTTCAAGATGAGCATTCAGATCCTAAGAGCCTTATAGAAGAACTCAATGAGGTTAAGGTACGGGTCATAGTGATGTTAGTGCCTTTTATCTGGTTCACTTAGGATATGTCAACTCTCTGCTCTATTTAATAAAGAGTTCTGTTTGATTGGCACAATCTGTTTATTAACATCAAGAGATGGAACCTTCTTTCATAGGATATAACTTGAGCATTACTGAATGAAGATTGACATTCCATTATATTTAGTTGCAGCTCAGAAAGTACTATCTCTTCAAAGATATTTTGACTTGTTTGCTGATTATTATAGACGCACAGCCATGTATACTCATTTTTTGGTTTATGGTTTATATGCAATTTTGTTGTACCGACCTTTTCAGTTACATTTTCTAATTGAAAAATGCTTGTTAAAACTTGTTACATTTTGAATCTTTGTCATTCAAAAATGATGAAGGAACCTACTTTTGTGCTTGTAAAAATTCAAATTTTGGAAAAGTTACCCTTCAACTGCATTTCTGACTTCACTATGTCTTCTGATGAGTAATAGAATTATTAAAGCATCTAGAGAGCCCAAGCCAAGTACATAGGAATGCACTTACAAGACAAACCTGTAATAAAAGCCCAAGTAGTCTTAACTTCACTAAATTTATGCTGTATAAAAATTTCATTTTATTTTTAATCATATATTTAAAATAGGGAGCATAATCTGAGGTTGAGTTTTGTTTTTACTCGACCAGTAGTGAAACTGTTAGACAAAATATAGGAGCATATGATTATCTTTTCCCAAGTGCTTCCAAATGATGACTGGCATCTGGAAACTATAACATGATTGAATTTGCCTTATCCTGCCTAACTCAATGAGATATAATTAAATTTGACGGATTCAGGCCTTTGTTGGTTAACAAAAAATTAATGAAAATATGAATACTCTTTATTTAATTATAACAATGGATCATGCAGGTCAGTGATAACATGATCTCATTTGAGTATATACATACTTCTAGGATCTGAAATGTTCTAAGAGAATTCTCATCTGGATGAACATTGTAGGACATGGCTTTGGAAGTGCACTCGTTCAATTATATATTGATTGCTCGATCCTTTCTGTTCACTAGAGCCAATCAAAAGTTTACGACACTTAATTCTTTATACATCTCTGGATGCTTCATTTTTTAAGGCGGTTAGATGCTTGCTTAATTATATGATAGAATTAGCATGCTCTCTATCTACATCTTTTCTTTATTGTTCTCTTATCAGATTAAGTTTAGTTGAGTTGAGATTAGTATGCTTTCCTTTTCTTGTATTTAGAGGTTATGCAACGATCATGCTGGTGCTGATGGAGATCATTCAGAGGCCACTGGTAATGTTGGAAGAAAATCTGCAGCTGGCATTAAAGGAAATAATATCATGTCAAACCAGTATTCTACCCTACATAGTTCCCCAGTATTGATTGATGAATTTGATACTTCAATGACAGTGTACAACCTAGTATGTTTTTTTGCTGGTGTATTTTTAACATCTCCACATCTCATTATTTGATATGGGCCTATGTTCATATATTTGCGTGAGTTTTGAATGGAATTTTTTTTTTTGTATTACACAGGCAGTTTCTTGGTTCCATCTGCATGAATATGCAAAAGCATTCTCAACTTTGGATGCATTATTTCAGAATATTGAACCATTAGATGCGGGTGGGAATGGATTTTAACTTGGATGATAATACCTGAGTTTACATTTGCTGATGGATGAATGGATGCTTTTCCTGATAAGTTGATAAATCAATTAATGTGTTTGCAGGTAATAGCAAAGCATGTTTGCTTTTTGTTGTTGGATGTTGCACTACTATCCCAGAATGCAAGAAGATATGTGGTATGTTTGTCATGCCATATTCACTTCTTTTTGCACAGCATTTTGTGTGTGTGGTGACTTCCTCTTTGCCTTCCATCTTATTATGACATTATGTAGATGGAAATTTCACTTTTTGGGTCTTCTAATTACAAAATAAGCTATATGTGTGACTTTCGTTGAATTTATGCTAATTACTAAACTTCCCTTATTTCTAGATTTGCTGGTAGTTGTAACGTTGTATGCATTTGTGGCTAGATTTGTGTTTGAAGGAAAAAGGTAGTTATTTCATTAGATCAGCGCTTTTGGCATAATGTGTCATGAAGAGTGAAGGAGTAGCCGAAGGAGTGTGTGTTAAGCAGTTGAGCTGTGGAATGGGTTTATGGATGATGAATGACATCTAGAGGTTTTAGGGTTTATTTCCATGGAATTATGTCTTAATAAATAATAAGGCAGTATATACGGTGCTGGTTGATTATCTTCAGTTTCCTGCTCTTTGTACTTCGCATTCACTTTGTGGTTTCAGTGTAGAAAATTAGATGCCAAATATTATATTTAATTGTTGCTTAATGTTTCTTTAAAAAATTATTCCTCTTGCATTAATTATATTGCAAAATGACTCACAATCATGATTGTTACGTCCAGGATGTGATTAGCTATATGGAGAAGGTCTTCTGTAACAATATTTTGGTCAATCAAGTGGAAAATGGAAACTCTGCCCAACAACCCTCACCCATTTTGGCAGAATCTGTTTCCCTCACAAGCAATTCTATTCTTGATGCATCTAATTCTGAATCACCCTCTACTGCAATTAATTCAGAAGATTCTTTAGCTAGAACATTGTCAGATGAGGGACTTGAAGATGAATTGCATTTAATATCATCTATTGAGATGAGTAGAAAGAATCCACCCAAACAATCTGGCATACAGCAGTATTCAAATATAATTATGAAGAACCAAGTCGTTGGGTCCATCTCTACCATTGATATGAGAGTTAAGCTACTCCTTTGCAAGGTTCGTTTTCTCATCCTTACTAGGAACCTTAAGGCTGCCAAGCGTGAAGTTAAGATGGCCATGAACAGTGCACATGGCAAAGATTATTCTTTGGCACTTTATTTGAAGTCCCAGCTTGAATATGCTCGTGGGAATCATCGAAAAGCAATCAAGCTTTTGATGGCTTCAAGTAATAGGACAGAAGTTGGGATGTCTAGCATGTACTACAATAACCTTGGTTGCATCTATCATCAATTTGGCAAGCATCACACCTCTGCAGTGTTTTACTCAAAGGCACTAAGTAGCTGCTCATCTCTACGAAAGGAGAAGCCTTTAAAGCTCTCAATCATCTCCCAGGATAAGTCTCTCCTGATAGTATATAACTCTGGTGTGCAGTACTTGACTTGTGGGAAGCCCTTACAGGCTGCCCAGTGTTTTTACAAGGCTAGTGTAATATTCTATAACAAACCTCTTTTATGGCTGCGAATTGCAGAATGTTGTATAATGGCATTTGAGAAGGGACTCATAACGTATGACTCTTTGGTGTCTTCTAATAAATCTGAAGTTATGGTTCATGTGGTTGGAAAGGGAAAGTGGAGGCACCTTGTCATAGAGGATGGACTGTCAAGAATCAGACAGGAGAATTCCGTGGGAAGGGAAGACTTGGCTTTTGGTGATAGACAACCTATTCCCTCTTTGTCACTTGCTCGGCAATGTCTTTTGAATGCATTGCATTTATTGAACTGTTCTGAATCAAAACATGGTGTATCCTCATTGTTCAATGCTACTGTCACAGAAGATCAATTGGGGGGTGGAGCTGTATCATCCAAGGTTGCAAGCCACAACATTGTAGCAATGTCAGGTCAGGTTAATGAAAATGGGGAAGTGAAAGAGCACAAGGGTGAAAATAGTCAGAATACCTCCCTACTGAGCTTCATCTCTGATTATGATGATATATGTAGAAAGGAAAACCATATGATAAAACAAGCGGTTTTAGTTGATTTGGCTTATGTAGAGTTGGAACTTGGGGATCCTTTAAGAGCTCTATCCGCAGCAAGGTACCTACTAAAACTCCCCGGATGTTCTAGAATTTACATGTTCTTAGGGAATTTATATGCAGCCGAGGCTCTGTGCCTGCTGAGCCGACCAAAAGAAGCTGTAGAGCATTTGTCGAGGTATGTATCTGGGAGTAAGGGTGTTGAGATTCCATATAGTCAAGAGGATTTGGAATCATGGCAAGTGAAGACACAAGACGAAGAGTCATTGTCACCTGATGGATCGCAATGGTTAGTTTTCATCAAGCCAGAAGAGGCACGGGGGATTCTTTTTGCAAACTTAGCTGCTGTTTCTGCAGTGCAAGGATCTCTTGAGCTGGCTAAAGAATTTGCGGTACAAGCACTGTCCATCATGCCCAACAGACCGGAAGCTATTCTCACTGCAGTGTACGTCGATCTTTTGCGTGGGAACACGCAAGAAGCTCTCACCAAGTTGAAACTATGTAGTTCTGTTAGATTCCTCCCAAGCAACCTTGGGATGACTGGTTCTTTGTGATCTGTATTCCTATGTTTTATTGTTTGTCTAACCCACCCATTTGCTTTGGGTTCAAAGGCAGTTTAGCAGTGCCCTGTTAGATGATTTGTATCATATATAATACATAGTTCAGTTGAGGGAACAATTTTTATTATTATTACTCTTTCTGTCTCATTTTGTTTGTCTGGTTCAGTTAACAAGGCTTGATTGAATTTATTTTAATTCAATTTTTCATAATATTAAGTTTAATATTAGTATATAAAATTTATATATTTAGGAATTAAATTAAAAGTACTATTATACATAAAACATCAAATTTAAAAATAATTTTAATTACCTTATAATACATCTTAAATTTGTCTTTTGCTTTTATAATAAAAATAAACTACGAGTACATTTCTGAATTGAAACATTAATGATTTTATTTAACTGTACAATTTGTTGTGATTATTGCCGGCCTTTAGCTCGTAGCCATTCCCGGAGAAACTGATCGTATTTGTAATGGAAATAATACAAAAGAAAGGAAGGAGAAGAGAATAACAATGTAGAGATAAAGTTGTAACCATTTCATTCCATCATCGTCTTTAATTAATACAAAAGGGTACAACATATATATAATAGATTAATGAATATGACAATAATAATGTTGACCGTTACAACCATTACAACCGTTACATATTCTAATCATAATGTCCACACATAATATTATTTATAACACTCTCCCCTTGGATATTATCTTACCATAATCATACCCGGTTAAAAACTCGTTAAAAGAAAAATCTTGTGGAAAAAAAAAATTAGGGCTCTTTTGGCTTTTTGGGTTGCATCGCTCTTAGACTTCTTAACGATCGTGTTTTTCAGTTGCATAGATGTGAGATAAATCTCAACATCAATAATCCATATTAAAAAATTGCTCCGGTCCAGGGCTAACTCGGTAATTTATGTTTGTTGATAACAAGTATGATCTATAGTTTTCCAAAAATATCTATGTATACTAGTCTAAATTCGAGGGTCCACTTCTAAACTATAATTTATAATCCGCATAATCAAAACTATAAATTATGCTAATAGGGTATAATATGCATCAAACTTATAAAATCAAAGGCAAATTATTGTGTGGACCATGGTCCACATATATAATTATGTTAACCATGAATATTAAGTACATTTTTAATATATTAAAATTACATTATTTTTATACTGAAGGTACATTATATAAAATAAAAAATCTATATTTTTGTTATATTAAAAAAAAAAGATTGGCCAAAGAGGCCCAAAACCTTGGCCAAAAAATTTATAAGCAAAGAAAAAAAACCTTCTTAATAAAAAACAAACAATGGAGAGTTCAAAGGCAAATCATATCGTGCACCGTAGTGCATAATCGATTATGCACTGAGTTTCAAAACGATGTCGTTTATTTAATAAAAAGAAATGACACCGTTTCGCACTGTTCCGCAAAAAATAACATCCGTTCTTCAGTTTCATTTTGTATACACTGCAATTTTAGTTCAACACAACTACAGTTTCATTTCGATATAACTACAGTTTCATTCGATATTTATACACTCAAATATGTGAAAATGTTATTTAATTTTATTTTATATACACTATAGTTTCATTAAAACACAACTACATGATCATTTTGATATAACTACAGCTTCATTGCACAATATACACTCAAATATGTTAAATGTTATTCAGTTTCATTTAATATACACTGCAATTTCATTTCACCACAACTACAGTATCATTTTGATATAATGCAGTTTCATTTGATAGTATCATAATATATAAAATAATACGTGAGGCAGTGTCGGTTTAGATGCACTGTAGTGTCAGTTTAGATACACTGTAGTTTCAGTTGGTAATTAACACACCAAAAAATGTGCGCTTCGTTAACAGTAACGGCGCGCCGTTTTTACCGGCGGTGCACGTGCACCGCAGTCCACGTTATAACGGCTGAGAATTCGAACCCCCTTTCATATAGCTGCCCAGTGATCAAATAGTTGGAGAAGCCATGTATTGACTCAAAACACTAACTGGGTATGCAAATCTGGACGAGTTACTGTCAAGTAGTTTAGCTTCCCAAACTAATCTCCTATACCTCTCAGGATCAAACAACTTCCCCTCCTTTGACAAATTGCAAGTTCGGTACATGGGAGTATTGCATGGTTTTAATACCTAGTTTTCCTGTTTTAGAGAGTAAGTCAAGGACATATTTTCGTTGAGATAGTAATATACTTGTTTTGTTTCCTCATAACATCGATACCTAGGAAATACTTCAGTGGTCCAATCTTTTTGTTTGGAATTGACTATGAAAAAATGACTTGAGAGAAAAATCCCTTCGGTGTCACTCCCTGTAATGACAATGTCATCTTACGTAGACCACCAACCAGATGATGCCTGTTTTGGACCACTTGCAGAACATGGAATGATCCGATTTACCTTTTCACCATCCCAAAGCTCTCAACAGCTTGACTAAATTTCCCAAACCATGCACGTGGACTTTGTTTCAACCCGTACAACGATTGCCGAAGACGACATACTTTCCCAGCGTGGAACATGGTAGGTAGAACCATCTGCTAAGGTGACAGGGAACTATGTGGGCGGGAAGACAACATGGAAAAAGACTAGAGTTACCTGTCATATGATCCGTGGAACCCGAGTCTATAACCCATTTGGATGAGGATGAGAGAATGCACGTGTTCGTTACCTGATTCAGCAATAGCGTGACTGAAGAGGATGAACGTTTCAAAGATTCCTGATACTAAGGATAACCAGAGCAAACCATCAGCAGATACATTGATTCATCTTGGGAAGATGCCTTAGGTGTGGATGCAATCATTAGCAAGTTGGATTTCCCCGTTCCCCAACATGTTCCTACAATCCCCTCTTTTATGTGTCAGGTTTATGGCAATGAATGACACACAATACCGCCAAAAGTGGGCCCTTGGGAATTTCTTCCATTCACACTGCGAGGATGACGACTAACGAGAGCACTGCTCGGTGGGATGGTAGCTTCAGGCATACTTGGTTGCGATTGCACCGATCGACTCAGACGTGGGAAAACATCGGCAAGAGAAGGGATTGCAGAGCTACTAAGAATTGTTTACCTAGCCGTGTCAAACTCTGAAGGGAGACCTGCCAAAAAACTCAGAACAACCAATTGTTCACGTTGGCTTTGCTGCTCTTTAATGTCAGCAGAGAATGGCATAAGCTGATTATGTGCCTCATACAGTCTTCTTAAATTCCATAAAGTAAGCAAGTAGAGACAAATCATGTTTTTCGACACGGAAAAAAGACTTGCAAACTCATAAATACGAGTGATATTCCCTTCTGAGAGTACAAGTATTCCAAATAATCCATCAACTCCTTAACAGAGGCACAATTGTTAGTGAGTGTTATTATTTATATAGCATATATAGTTATATTATGTGGCTCAGGTTTAATTGACTTAGGATTCTCTATTAGACAGGAGAGTCTATCGTTAATTATCTTTTAATACTTTGTAATCGGTTCTGTTACAACTAATGAATGAAGTTTGAACTCTAATCTGGTATCAGTAGATAGGTTACGATCACCTTGTTTCTCTTTACCTTCCCTAAACAAACTCGATCGGAAAACAAACGTAGAAATCATGTCACAGTCCTCGGAACGCACCATCTCAGCCGGCGGCTCTCCCTCACCGGCGACCGCCAACCCATTGGCCGGCGCCACCACCACGTTTCCATGAAGCTGAACAGCCGCAACTTCCTCTTCTGGAGGACTCAGCTGGTTCCTTTTTTGAGGGGGCAGGACCTGCTGGGGTATGTGGATGGCTCAACGCCATGTCACCGGCGACGATCGCGGCAGCCTCGGATTCCGGCTCAGGCACAACGCCGGCGACAGGGATGGTTCCGAACCCAGCGCACAAGGCTTGGGTGCTCCAAGACCAATCGATCCTATCGATGCTCATCTCGTCAATGCCCGACGAGGTGCTCCATTTGGCTGTCGGAAGAGAAACTGCAGCCGAGGTGTGGTCATCCATCGTCATGGCGCTCGGCTCCTCCACGCAAGCGCGATGCCTTAGTCTACTCGGCCAATTCCAGTCGCTAAGGCAAGGTAATCTCTCTACCCGCCGAATACTTGGGGCGGGCAGATGTTCTTGTGGAGGCGTTAGCTCAAGCCGGCCGTCCGCTTTCTTCATCGGAATAGATGCTGTATGTTCTACGAGGCCTGAGACAGGACCTGCGCGTCATGGCGGCCTCCCTAACCGCTACAACCAACACGGTGTCGCTGCCGCAGCTGGCGGATTTCCTGAGTGCCCAGGAGTTCATCATCTCCGATGAATACTCCGTCGGCGACAACAGCGGGCAGCACACGGCGATGTTTGCCGGACGAGGACGCGGCTCCAGTCGTGCAGGTGGTCGGCAGTCCGGGAATGGACAACACTGGAGAGGAGGCCGGAACAGCAACGGCGGCCGCAATGGACGGGGCAGAGGCGGTCGGAATGGCCGCGGTCCTCCGAGATGCAAATATGCGGCACAAGGACACACGGCGGTCTATTTCTTTAAGCGATACACGACGCAACCTCCAGCCGAAGCTCATGTCGCCACTGCCACTAGCGAGCTTCCCATGACGCCGTCGGCAGCCCCGTCAGACGGATGGTACCCCGACACCGGCGCCACCGCCCACGCCACGCCGGATGCTACCATGATGTCCCGCTCCGATGATTATACCAGCCCCGATGTCCTACGAGTCGGGAACGGCGCAGGTTTGGCTATCTCACGTGTCGGTCATGGCATCGATCCCGTCCGTGTCAAAACCCCTAACTTTGTCTAATGTGTTGCATGTCCCGAGTCTGTCTGTCCCATTACTTTCTGTAAATAAATTCACTAAAAGAAAACAACGTTTATTTTGAGTTTCATAACGACTGTTTTATTGTGAAGGATTCCAAAACCAGGGCAACTCTGCTTAAAGGGCGACATCCGGGGACTGTACAAGCTTCCACTTTCCCGCTCTCAATTTGCGTTCGTCAGTTCCCGGGCCACTTCAGAATGTCTGGCACCGCAGACTAGGTCATCCGCACGGTGTCGTTCAAAGTCACATTCTCAAGAACTGTCCAGTGTCCCCGAATAAACAAAAATCGTTGCACTCTTGCACGGCTTGTCACCTCGGCAAGTCGTCACGTTTCAAATTAGATAGGGTTCTCAATTCCAGTACAAATGTCTTAGATTTGATCTTTACTGATGTATGGGGCCCGGTTCCAGTAGTTTCAAGTACGGGTTTTCGCTATTTCTTATTATTTGTAGACGATTACTCCTGGTTCTGCTGGTTTTACCCATTACGGGTAAAATCAGACGTTTATAAAAGTTTTGAATTGTTTTCGTGTTCTGGTAGAGCGGCAATTTTCGCGCTCTATCAAAAAAGTATCCACTCCGATCTAGGGGGTGAATACCAAAAACTACATAAAATATTTCAAACCCTAGGCATCAATCACCGACAATCTTGCGCTTATACACATGAGCAAAACGGACGAGTAGAGCGCCGTAACAAACACATCGTCGAAACGGGTCTTGCTTTACTCGCCGAAGGGTCGGTACCAAATGGAATATTGGGATTTTTGCCTTCGAGACTGCAACATGTCTCATCAACTACCTCCCAACTCCGGTACTAAACTTTGAAAGTCCCTACTCACGTCTATACAAAGTGTCTCCCCCATACACGTTTCTTCGAATATTTGGGTGCAGGTGTTATCCTTATCTGCGGCCTTATAATCGCCATAAGATAGAATACCGCTCTGCACCCTGTGTCTTCTTAGGTTACCCCCCATCCTTTAGGGGATATAGGTGCATGGATCGGTCGTCTGGGAAAGTTTATATCTGTCGTCATGTCCGGTTCGACGAGACAGTATTCCCGTTTGCTACGGAAATACCCGCCCCGTCTACACCGCAAGATGCACAACCGTGGGCATCCGGGCCTATAGTCCCACGACTTGCCCCGATGGTCCCCACAACCCCAGCAGCACTCCGGAGACCCTTAGAGTCTGAACCAGTGCTGTTGGCTCAGGAACCCCGCTCCCTTAGCCATTATCCGACCACCCCGTGTCAGGGCTAAGCGACGGCGAACCGAACCTCAAGATCCGAGGGCATGTTATGCGGCTCCGTCATCAGACAAGGGCACAGACGAGCAATTTCAGGCTCTATATATCACTATTGATCCAACTTGTTATTCCCAGGCTATAGGGCATCCACAATGGCGTGAAGCCATGGATCAGGAGTTTAATGCGCTCCTTCACAACAACACTTGGCGGCTGGTAGCTCCGAACCCCACATGAATGTTATCGGCTGCAAGTGGGTGTTCCGCACCAAGCGCACCGCTGATGGCTCAGTCGAGCGCTACAAAGCTCGTCTGGTGGCCAAGGGGTTCAACCAGGTTGCGGGCGAGGATTTCTTTGATACTTACAGCCCTGTAGTCAAACCGACTACTGTCCGGCCTCCTGT
This sequence comes from Ipomoea purpurea, assembly GCA_009835305.1. NCBI lineage: Eukaryota > Viridiplantae > Streptophyta > Magnoliopsida > Solanales > Convolvulaceae > Ipomoea > Ipomoea purpurea. The sequence goes on from VALG01001142.1 coordinate 17,295, forward strand.
TCTCTCTAGCTGTCTCCTCAAGCTGGACGATGCGTCAGTTAGATGTTCACAACGCCCTTCCTAAATGGGCACCTGGCCGAGACTGTTTACATGAAACAGCCGCCTGGCTATGAAGATCCGACGCATCCGGATCACGTTTGCCACTTACAGCGCTCCTTTATGGGTTGAAACAGGCCCCACGGGCCTGGTTTAAGAGGCTTCACGATTTCTTACTTCTTGCAGGGTTTCAGTCATCCAAAACGGATGTCTCGCTTTTCCACTACACGACAGGGTCATCACGGGTGTTTTTACTTGTTTATGTAGACGACATCATTATGATGGGAAATGATGTCGTGCTCATTAACACTTTGTTGCAAAAGCTTGCTACCACTTTTAAAATTCGTGACGTTGGAAAACCGGGATTCTTCTTGGGGATTGAACTATTTTCGGTTGATGGCGGTTTAATTTTGTCTCAGCGGCGGTATATGACAGATCTTCTCAACCGAGCCGGAATGCTTGACTGTAAACCCCTTACTACACCTGCCGCTGTCACGTCATCGACGGTTCCTACTACGACCCCGCATGACAATCCGACCAGTACAGGCGCATTGTAGGAGCGCTACAATATCTGACAATCACGAGGCCAGACTTATCCTATTCAGTCAATCGCCTATGTCAGTTTATGCACACTCCGACAGATGAACATTGGGGTCTAGCTAAACGGTGTTACGCTACATCAAGGGTTATCAGCTACGGGTTGAGAATAGCTCCTTCACGTCCACGACTATCCAGGCTTTCTCAGACTCAGACTGGGCTGGTTGCCCATCGACAGGAAGAGCACAAGCGGGTATGCTGTTTCCTTGGTACAACTCATTTCGTGGCTATCCAGGAAACAACGCACAGTAGCACGGTCATCCACAGAAGCAGAGTATAGTCTGGCCGACGTTCCTGCAGAGGTCACTTGGGTAGTCTCTCTACTCCGAGAGCTCGGGCTACACTCCTCTCACCCAGCCACCTCTGGTCGACAATCTTGGAGCGACTTATCTATGCGCGAATCCAGTCTTTCATGCCCGGACGAAACACGTTGAGATTGACTACCACTTCGTCCGTGACAAGGTCGCCTCAGGAGACTTCATAGTTAACTATGTCTCAACCAGAGATCAGCTCGCAGACATCTTCACCAAGCCGCTGACAGGCCCAGATTCACGCTTCTTCGGGACAAGCTCAACGTGGTTGCGCACCACCTTGAGCTTGAGGGGGGTGTGTTAGTGAGTGTTATTATTTTATATAGCATATAGTATATTAAGTGTGGCTCAGGTTTAATTGGACTTAGATTCTCTATTAGCCACAGGAGAGTCTTTCGTTAATTATCTTTTAATACTTTGTAATCGGTTCTATTACAACTAATGAATGAAGTTTGAACTCTAATCACAATGACTAATGAACCCAATAATACCCTCATCAAGGGAATTACGGACCTTGCAGAAACAAACGGGCATCATCCGCGTACCCAAGTAGCATCTTGGTCAGCTAAGATTTTTGGATAGGTGGTCACTTTTATCCAAACTAGTGAGATAAAGTTAATGACGTGAATCCATTCCAAGTAATCAGAGTCATTAAGCTTACCAACCGTAATTTTAGAATTCACCGGAATGATATCAATTACAACCACAGACTTATTCTCAACCATACCCACCAATATTTGACCCCAAACAGATCACAAATCACGCAAAAAATGGAGCCTGAAGGGTTACGAAACAACATGACCTTAGAGACGGAAATACCGATGCGGAACCAGTCCAAAACTGAGTCCAGAACTGGGACCTCTGAACTCAAGCGACCCGGGGGATGACTGGCCGGAAAACTTTCCAGTCGCCGAGACGCCGCACGCGCCGGCGCGTGGTGACGGTGGCGGTAGCGGTGCGGCGTGAGACCCACACGCAGGGCAGATCAGCGGCGAACTTTCAGACACGGTCGTAGGACGACGGGGGCCAGTCCCGCACCGGCGGTGACGAAAGGGGACGCCAGGAAAAAAAAAAACCCTACTGCCCTGGCTCTGATACCATGTTAAACTGAGAGATGAACTAGTAGAGGAATACCTTGAAGAACACTCTCTTTCTCACACCCCTTAGGGTTAGTCCTCCACACCTTTAAATATAAGCTAGGGAGCAACTGATATGGTAATCAGTTTCCATAAACTAGAAACCCCCCAATCTTAGTTTCCTAATGTGTAGGATACTTAATCTCACAGAATATTCTATAACAATTTAGCA
>VALG01001143.1:0-13172 GCA_009835305.1 Ipomoea purpurea
CATACTCGCTTCCTTGTGTAATCATATCTTACTTAATTAAGATAATCTAAATAATAAAATTACCCATTTAGAGGTGACTTGTGTGAAGAGTAAACCAAACAATTAATGTTCACACCTTATTGTGAAGATAATGTCGTTATGGTCGTCGTCATTGATGATGAAATTGGCTTCAATTTCTTGCCCACAATCAATTTGTATGACGTATGAATGTGGCGTAATCTCGTATTCAAGTACGCTAAATAAGGTAATGTTTTCCGTATGTCAATTCTCATTGACGTCATACCATACGAGCTCACAAACAATTCAAGTACAGAAAGACAAAAGCAATTGAAAGAGTTTCTGCGAATGTGAAAACCTTAAAAAGAAACTTCCAATAATCATTATAAAAGGAATGGGGCTATGGGCTATGGCATTTCCAGTCATTCATCCATCAATCTTCCAGTTCCCAATTTCCAGTTAAGAAATTATTATAAAAAAAATGTTGAATCTTGAGCTCTCAACTTCTCTGCTCATTTGTATTGTTCCTTTGGTCTTCTTCCTCGTTTTCAACTTCACCAAATCCAGTAAAATCCCAAGAGCGTACCCTCTAATCGGTTCTTATTTCTCCCTGTTGAAGAACAAGGACCGCCGGCTTCAATGGATCACCGACGTGATTAAGAGCACTCCCAATCTGACGTTCACCCTCCACCGCCCTCTGGGTTTCCGCGTAGTGTTCACCGCGAATCCTTTGAATGTGCAGCACATCCTCAAGACGCGCTTTCCTATCTACCGGAAAGGGGATCTGTCGAGGAGCATTTTGGGTGATTTTCTCGGCGACGGGATCTTTAACACCGACGGCGAGAGCTGGAAGTTCCAGAGACAAGTCGCCAGCCACGAGTTTAATACTAGATCTCTCAGGAAGTTCGTGGAGACCGTGGTTGATACAGAGCTCTCTGAAAGGTTGATTCCGATTATGGCTTCTGCTGCTAAGAACAAAACGGTTCTTGATTTCCAGGATATTCTTCAAAGATTCGCTTTTGATAATATCTGTAAGATTGCTTTCGGGTATGATCCGGGGTATTTATTACCGAATCTCCCGGAAGCGAAATTCGCAGTGGCTTTTGAAGAAGCGGTTATGATCAGTAGCCAAAGATTCAATGCTGTTAGCCCTCTGATCTGGAAATTGAAACGTTTGTTTAACGTTGGATCGGAGAGGAAGCTCCGGGCTGCTGTCGACGAGGTTAGAGAATTTGCCAGGAGATTGTGAGAGAGAAGAAGCAGGAGCTGGAGGAGAAGTCAACGCTGGATTCCGTTGACTTACTGTCCAGATTCTTGAGCTCCGGCCACTCCGAGGAAAACTTCGTGATGAAATCGTGATAAGCTTTATACTGGCTGGTCGGGACACGACGTCGGCGGCGTTGACGTGGTTTTTCTGGTCGATTTTCCGACACTTCGAGATTGAAAACGAAATCTTAAAAGAAGTAATGTCAAAATCGGAATCTACGGTGTATGATGAAGTGAAGAACATGGTTTACACTCATGCTGCCCTTTCTGAAACCATGAGGCTTTACCGCCGGTCCCCATAGATTCAAAAGAGGCACTGAAGGATGACGTTTTGCCGGACGGGACCGTCGTGAAGAAGGGTGGAGGGTGCTTATCACCCCTACGCGATGGGGGAGGGTGGAGGACATCTGGGGGAGGGACTGGGCGGAGTTCCGCCCAGAGCGGTGGCTAGAAAGGGACGGTGCCGGTGATTCTGGGAATTGGAACTTTGTGGGGAGGGACTCGTATGTTTATCCAGTGTTTCAAGCAGGTCCCAGGATTTGTCTGGGGAAAGAAATGGCTTTCCTACAGATGAAGAGGGTGGTGGCCGGTGTTTTAAGGCGGTTCAGGGTGGTGCCTGTGGCGGCTGAGAACGGTGTTGATCCAGACTTCATAATGTATCTAACCTCAAAAATGAAGGGTGGTTTCCCGGTGACGATTAAGGAAAGGTCAAATTTTATATAGACTTATAGACCTTGTAATGATAGCTCGTTTAATGGATTCTTTCATGATATAGATCAATTGTAATATCTAAACTTATATTAAGTATTTGTACCCGTTCTTTATTACACATGTTTGTGTTATTTATGTTTTTCTTTTTTGAATTATTTATCTTAGTGAGTAGAAATATTTTTACTTACAATGTTAATAAAGTATTTAATATATTATTATTATTATTTTTTAAATGCACATGATTCGTTACAAGTGATATAATCGGGTCACATACCTGGTGGTACTCATAGGAGGTAATGAACATATGTATCCTAATATAATGTATGAAGCCTGTATATATTATAGCATGTAGACTTAAAGTTGAGTACATGACCCAAGGGAAATTACGAGTTTTTGGCTAGACTATAGGAGGGTGGAATCGTCGTTCCGCCTGACTTTTGCAACACTAACAAATTGTACGTCCCTTCCTTCGCTTCACGCTTTCTCTTTTAGCCACGATATGGTTCCTTCCGGCAACCCTCACCAGCGCCAACGCTCAACCCGGCAAAACTGTACCATCATCCTCCTTCTTCCATCTCCGCTCCTCACCGTCCACTCGGAGCTCGCCACACACTCGGTCCCCCCACCTCTTCCCAAGCTCCTTTCTTCTTCGTTCTCCCTCTCCCTTCGCCCACAACCATCTCCGCCCCCGGGCGAAGCCCCTCCTAGCACGATCCTCGCGCAATCGAGCGCCGATCCACCTGATACAGAGCCGCCCCTACCTCCCCTCTTAAAGCCATTCGATGAATACCGCGCTCGCTTTCGCACTACACGCCTCCCTCCCGCGGTCCTTCAATTCACACCTCCCCTTCACCGCTGTCGCCTCATATCGCCTCGCCTACCTGGCCTCTAATGACTCTCCAGGAACGTACCTCTCCTCTCTGCAGCACACATGAAAGTTTCGTCAAACTATTCTTGCGCCCCTCATCTCTGTCCCACTTGCCCATATCTTCTCCCCTCTGCATGCAGACGATCCACTGTCTCGTGTCCCCTTCCCTCTGTCTCTTGATCCTCATCCTTCATCGCCACATCCACAGTCGAGGCCTCCGCTTCAGCCAGCCCCCCCCCTCCCACCCTCAATCAACCCATGAGCCCACAGCCCCCTTATCTCACGCTCTCTCATTCTTCTGGCGAGCTAGCACAAGCTCCTGGGTCCTTGATCCCGTCTCATCCTCTTAACCTTCATTTCTGACCACAACTCTCTTTCTGCCTTGTCTCTTGACCGTTTCACCGACCGGTTGTCCGCTCTCTCTCTTGTTCACCCCGCATCCGACCGGAATCATCACGCCTCCCTCACCTCCCACTCCTCTCAATCCGCCCCTCGCCACCCACCACTCTAGACACACGCCACACGCCCCAATCCACTTCCTCCTCATCCTTCGTTCGATGCTTCCTGGGACATATGACTTTTCCTTGACTCCTCTCTGTCTTCCCTCCACCTCTTGCAGTGTTTGGACCCCTGCTCGGGTGCCGGGAGGATTAAAACTCGCGTGTCTGCAGCAGCCTCATCGTCCGTAGTAGCTCGAGATGTAAGAACTTTAGAATTTCGTACCAGTTTTATTTTGAGTTGAATTTGGAAATTTGCTCTGCGCGAGATCGTATATGCTTTGGTGACTAAGTTTGAATTGAAATTAGGTCGTACAATTCTCCGGCCTCCCACTCTCAACCCTCATGGTGTACAAATTCCTTGAATGCGTGCCCATGAATCCTTCTGTTAACACCATGCCCGTTAGGCTCCTTGAAGGATTCACAAATAGCCAGTGTACGACGTCCGCCACATTCTCAGACATGCAGTCAGGACAGCAGAAGATGAGCAGTTTATGATGTTACAAGCAGGGGCGCCCCCGGCCCTGAGCACGAATGCAATCAGCTACGCTCTCCACCGCGCTCGCTCTATGGCAACCGGGAGGCACAGAGACAAGAACCGACAGACACACCCCCCCACCCACCACTCGACTTGGACCCCAGCCCTCAACACCTCCCCTCGTCCTCACCATCCTCAAACATAAAACAACCACCCACTCGACTCCCACATTCCTCCCCACGTGACCTCCTTCGGCACTGATCTTGGCCGGCAGGACCACACCCCTATGCTACCCACCACACAGTACACTAAAAGGACCGCTCACCCCACAATCTCGTCTACACCACGGCCCGACCCCCCACCCCCAGTCCCTTAAGACCGTCCCCGACCCTGCCACACCCCCCTCCACCACCCACTCCTCCCCCCACCGCCACCCGCCCTATACCCACCCCCCCCACCACTAGGACAAAACCTAGTGTCATTTCCTCCCTCTGCGCACCCCTCAGCCACTACCCTCCCTTACCACCTCAATGCGAACTCTTCAATGTTGTAAATTATTATGTCTGACTGCCTCTCCCCTAATTAGCCCACCCTAACACACACCCTCCTCTCCACCTTCCCACCATAACCTCACCCTAGCCCACCTATCTCCCCTCGCCTCCACCCCACCAACCCATGACCTCCCGGTGCTCCCCACCTATCCCCTCACCCTCTCGCTCTTCACACCTCCCTATCCACCGTCCCTCGCCCTTGTAAGAGGGAAATTTTACACTCATACGACTACCAAGGACACCTAGAAGCACCTGTTGTCACCACCCCTCCTAACCGCATGCACCTCGCTACCACCAATGGGACTCCCCCCACTCTACTCCGCCCCTCCTAACCTCCCCCCTCAACCCAGAAATCTCGCCACCCTCGTCCCCCGGCAATTGGCCCCCCTCCCTTATCCACTCCCAGCCCCCCACTTCGACCCCCCACTCACCAAAGCCTCCGCTCGACTTAACCGCACCACCCACCACCCCGCACCGTCCTTAACACACCTTTAACATCTGCCGCACACATCCCCTCACCATTCCTGCCGCATAAATGGTGATTAACACGATTAAATTTGTAAAGTATTTTCATGCTTCTTTCGACAATTATAGGTGTAGTCTTTATGATTTTAGTCACGCGATGAGCAAAGCCAACACTTTATCTCAAAGTGTGAGTAATGGCGCATAATATTTCTCAAACGTATTAAGAGCAAAGAGTGCTGTTTTTTTAGATGACTGATGTCTGTTGGATTGTAGTACCTGTCAATACATAGCGTTTCATCAAGCATATTGAAGCACAAAGAGGAAGTCATCACTGAGTTCCGCGAAACTGTTGAAAAGCATCAGAAGGGAAGCTTGTTTGGGATATTCCGAAGCATGGAGCGATAGTCCAGTTATTTGTGAAGCCAATATGTGGCTGCCGACTGGAATTTTTTTTGATTCACTTCCTTCTTTTCGTAGTGTATGTGTGTGTGGAATGAGAAGTCTTCATAATCTATGGTATATAAAAGGGCAAGCCTTTGTTTTGTGCTAGACACACTCAATATAAAAGGTATCTTCCCTCTATTTCTTTATTATAGTATATGGTATATACCTATATACGAGCTATATAACTATATATCCTATCTGATTATAGTAACCACTAGTAATATGAGTATAATATAAAATCGTGTCTCATTATAAAGTCTGAGCAGATAGTGGAATCCGTCTAGCGTCTAAGCTTGTAACCATCCCAATTTTCAGCATATTTAAAATCATTAAAGCTTATGAAATAAATTAAAGGCAAGACTTTCATTAATACCCAAATAGAGCAGAAACTAAACATCCGAGTTGGGGTGCTATGTCACATCTAAGTTAGAGAACCTAGATGCACATGCTAAACTAACTAAGCAAAGTATATTCATAATCATTATCTGAATACAAGCATGGCTCGCAGGCCGGCTAACTAAGCTAATAAGCTAATACTAACTAGCAAGAACCGCATTATCCTTCTAGGCCGCTTAGATCAACTAATCAGTACCTGAAAAACATGCGGTATTACAACTGTTAGCGAATAATGCTAAGCAATCCACTCCCACGCGTTGGAGTACCATACATATAGATATAAGAAAACCATTTTGAGACTGAGAATACATTATATAGTCCTAACCGACTCTAACTTTTAAAACCAAGAATAAAGACTCAAGACGTCACAGACTTGCCCCAACAAAACACATAAAGATCCTAGCATGCAACTACGACCGCAAGACAAGACAGCAATAAGACTCAACAATAGGAGCAACAAGACATAACAAGCATGTCGATGTTCCAACCTTATACCAAGTTCCAACATTCGCCTCCATCCTTTTATATATATATATATATATTATAATATAGTATATATATATATATATATATATGTATATATATATATATATAAATATAGATATGACTATATTATACTATATAATTTCGTGTCTACTCTATTAAAGTCTAACCAGATAGTAAGTTTTGTCTAGTCTAAGCTTGGTGGCTCAGCGTAGTTTATTCCTATGTTGCCCTGTGGAAAGCGTACGGTTTACTTTGACTGCACATCACCGGCAACTAACGCTTTTAAGTAGTGTTATTATAACACGGCACATATTTCTTTCAACCATACACCCGTTGTGTCCGTGGTTCTTAAAAGGCTTCCAGGTCACGCGTTGACGTTAGCAATAGTGAGGTTCGTCTACGTCTAGCTAGTGTAAGCTCAGCGTACGTAGTTTAATCCTGTGTTGCCTGTCGAAAGCGTACCGGTTTACTTTGACTGCACTGTCACCGAGCAAATACGCTTTTAAGGTAGTGTTATATTATAACACGAACAACAGATTTCCTTTCAACTATACCACCCGTGTATCTGTGCTTTTAAAAACAAACTTCCAGATCGGGTGTTGACGTTGCGACTATTTTCCAATACACGGACTTGTGACCCAGGCCTCCATTTGAAAGACACAATTATAGGCTCGATCACAAGGTCTTTGATATAGTTATCTATTAAAAGACAATCATCAGTTGCCTTTACAAATTGTTTCCATTCCTAATATTAAAGTTTTCATATGACTGGAGTCAAACTAGATAAATATTTAGCAAAATGAGCATGGAAAGAAGACAGCATGCATGGTTTGATTAATTGGTTTCCACAAACTCATTGAAATATAATACCCTTAAAGCCTAAGACGTTTTGACTCTCTTTTGATATTTCGGACCCCCCCACCCCCCCCACAAAAGAAGTTAATTTCATGGGCAAATGAACATTACTACCACTATCCAGTTTTACTTTAATTAATAACCTAATATAGTATTATCAGTTTGCAGACTATTACACCAAAGTTTAATCCATAAAAAGTTCTTGAATAGCTAGTGATTGTAGTTTTTGTATTATATCGAGAAAAAGTGATAAAAAATATATAAGTTAATGGTTACGTTTGGTAACATAGTTATCTTATCAACTAATTTTAGTTTATTTGACTATTATAATTGTTGACTTGGTTAAAACAGTGAATATGAATGCTTGATTAATTAATATTTTGTAACAACTTATTGCTTCAAAATGTTAAATTCAAAAAACTGCTTAAAACAACTTTTTTGATCAGTCTTTTTTAGAAAGTCATCCCATTTTGCATTTAATCAAATATAGCTCAGCTGCAATTTATCAAACAATTTTCACAATTAGCTATATTCTAACAACTAGTAAACTCAATAACTTAATAGCTAACAGCTATTTACCAAAGCAACATCAATATGGATCATAGTGGTATTTTGACCTCTAATGCTTGACACGATTTTTTTTTTTTTTTTAATGCAAGGAGAATCATCAAAACAACAACACTAATTAGAATAACTACATAAATTTGGACTAAGCAAGGACTATAGAATGTGCATAATTAATTTACTAGATAAGACCCTTTGATAGTTTGATGATGTTTAAAAGATAAAGTTATGGACCTGATCATCAAAATAAGTTGTCACTCAATCAATATATAAATTAACTTTGTTATGAATATTTTTAATCGAACAAAATTATTTGCTATGTGTAGCATTGATTTGGGCATGCAGCCGCCGGTTGGGCCGAAAGATGATTTGAGAGGAAAAGTGAATTACATTTTCGCCGCGGAGACACTGTGGCATTTTCATATTGTCTGCGTGCAATAATGTTTCCATTGACGTCATACCACGCGTCCACGCAAATGACGCAAATAGTTCAATTAGTAAAGAGTACAGTGAAACCTTACTAAAGAAACTTCCAAAAAACCTTATAAAAGGAATGGCCAAAGCATTCATTCATTCCATCCATCTTCCTAAGCTAATTTCCAGTTAAGAAACTTAACTATAACAAAAAAATGTTGAAGTCTGAGCTCTCACTTCTCTGCTCATTTGTGATTTTCGTCTTGCTCCTCTCTTCAAGTCAACTTCACCAAATCCAGTAATCCCAGAGAGGTTCCCCTCTAATCGGTTCTTATTTCTCCCTGTTGAAGACAAGGGACCGCCGGCTTCAATGGGTCCGACGTGATTAAGAGCACTCCCAATCTGACGTTCACCCTTCACCGCCCCGGTTTCAGCGTAGTGTTCACCGCCAATCCTGAATGTGCAGCACATCCTCAAGACGCGCTTTCCCTATCTACCAGAAAGGGGATTTCACGGAGCGTTTTTGGGTGATTTTCTCGGCGACGGGATCTTTAACGCCGACGGCGAGAGCTGGAAGTTCCAGAGACAAGTCGCCAGCCACGAGTTTAACACTAGATCTCTCAGGAAGTTCGTGGAGACCGTGGTTGATACAGAGCTCTCCGACCGCTTGATTCCGATTCTTGATTCTGCTGCTAAGAACAAAACGGTTCTTGATTTCCAGGATATTCTTCAGAGATTCGCTTTTGATAATATCTGCAGGATTGCTTTCGGGTATGATCCCGGGTATCTGTTACCCAATCTCCCGGAAGCTAAATTCGCGGTTGCTTTTGAAGAAGCGGTTATGATCAGTAGCCAAAGATTCAGTGCTGTTAGCCCTCTCATCTGGAAATTGAAACGTTTGTTTAACGTTGGATCGGAGAGGAAGCTCCGGGCTGCTGTTGACGAGGTTAGAGAATTTGCCAGAAAGATTGTGAGAGAGAAGAAGCAGGAGCTGGAGGAGAAGTCGACGCTGGATTCCGTTGACTTACTGTCGAGATTCTTGAGCTCCGGCCACTCCGAGGAAAACTTCGTGATGGAAATCGTGATAAGCTTTATACTGGCCGGTCGGGACACGACGTCGGCCGCGCTTACGTGGTTTTTCTGGTTAGTTTTCCGGCACCCCGAGATCGAAAACAAAATCTTAAAAGAGGTAATGTCAAAATCGGAATTCGTAATGTATGATGAAGTGAAGAACATGATTTACACACACGCCGCGCTTTCTGAAACCATGAGACTTTACCCGCCGGTCCCCGTAGATGCAAAAGCGGCAGCAGACGATGACGTTTTGCCGGACGGGACCGTCGTGAAGAAGGGATGGAGGGTAGCCTATCACCCCTACGCAATGGGGAGGGTGGAGGACATATGGGGGAAGGACTGGGCGGAGTTCCGCCCAGAGCGGTGGCTAGAAAGGGACGGTGCCGGTGATTCTGGGAATTGGAGCTTTGTGGGAAGGGACTCGTATGTTTATCCAGTGTTTCATGCGGGGCCGAGGATTTGTCTGGGGAAAGAAATGGCTTTCCTGCAGATGAAGAGGGTGGTGGCCGGTGTTTTAAGGCGGTTCAAGGTGGTGCCTGTGGCGGCTGTCGAACCAGACTTCATAATGTATCTAACCTCAAAAATGAAGGGTGGTTTCCCGGTGACAATTGAGGAAAGGTCAAGTTCTATATAGACTTACCTTGTAACGGTAGCTCGTTTAATTTGTTTGTCGCAGATTATGAGAAAGATATAGACTTAATTGATTCTTTCATGATATAGATTGTAAGATATAAACTTATAAATTAAGTGTTTGTACCCCTTTTTTATTTCACATGTTTGTGTTATTTGAATTATTTAGCTTTAGTGAATAAAAATATTTTTATCTACAATGTAAATAATGTATTTATTTATTTTTTTGAAATACCTATGATTCTTTACAAGGTAGTATAATCGGAATGTCATTACACTACAAGATGGTTGACATATAATATATTATATAAGTAATAATATTAACTAATAAAGATATGATACATAGACCATTAATCTTTCAACTATGCTTACCTAATAATCAAATTGTTTAATGACCAACATTATAACTTAATTTATTAATTTATTAACTAATAATGTATACTAACGAAAGCGCGTAAAAGAACTAATTATGTTAATAAATAATACCATATAATGAATACACGATAATTTTAAAAAGGTAAACATTATATCTTAATTTATTAATTTGCCGTTATGCATATATTCTGTGTAATGGTAATTATTTTTTTATTATTATAGATAAATAATAATACCATATACCAAATACACGGTAATTTAAAAAAGATACATTATAACTTAATTTATTAATTTGTCGTTATGCATATAATCTGTGTAATGGTAATTACTTTTTTTATATATAGATAAATAATAATACCATAATATGGAATACATGGTAATTCAAAAAAGATAGATATTATAACCTAATTCATTAATTTGACTATATGTATTATTCGGTGTAATATTAATTATTTTTTGATTATATATAGATTCCCTTACAATTATATGAATTACATGTTAATAATTCCCTAATATTACCATAATATGTCCATAATTGATTTGTATTGATTTGAGATTTGAAAAACGACAATTGGAGTTGAATTTCTGAAATTTTAAAATGGATTACATGCAATCTTGTATTGAATGATAAGTAAATGGATTATGCTTAAATTACCAAGTTTATCAAATATAATTAATCAATACTAGAAATATCAATTAGGCTCACATCACACAACAGTACCAAAACTCATTAATATCTCTTCATGCTTTCTCTCTTTTGTGTAAGTCTGCTATATAAAGCATGATGCCTTTGGTTGATCGAATGCAGAACAAAATTTATCTTGGTTGTTTTTTCAATTATTTTCGAATTTCCGTTGTTTCATCCTACATCAAATTTCCAGTTAAGAAACTTATAACTATTCAAAAAAATGTTAATCTTGAGCTCTCAGCTTCTCTGCTCTTTTGTATTGTTACTTTCGTCTTCCTCCTTCTCTTCTGCAACTTTACCGCCTCAATCTCATCCAAATCCGGTAAAGTTCCAAGAGCGTACCCTCTACTGGGTTCTTATTTCTCCCAGTTGAAGAACAAGGACCGCCGGCTTGAATGGATTACGACGTGCTTAAGAGCACTCCGAATTCACCTTCACCCTTCACCTCCTCTCTTGGTGACCGCCAAAGTGTTCACGCGAATCCTTTGAATGTGCAGCATATCCTCAAGGACAAATTTCCTGTTTACCCCAAAGGGATTATTCCAGGAAGATTTTGGGTGATTTTCTTGGCGACGGGATCTTCAATGCCAACGGTGAGAGCTGGAAGTTTTCAGAGACAAGTCGCAGCCACGAGTTTAACACCAGGTAATTGAAGCACGCATGCATGTATGATCGATCTTAATTAAAGTTTAAGTTAATTAAATTTTTTAAATTAATAGTTGGAGTGAATGTTTGTAATGTTCAACACAGGTCTCTGAAGAAGTTCGTGGGACGGTGATTGATACAGAGCTCTCTGACAGGTTGATTCCGATTCTGGCCTCTTGCTGCTAAGAACAAAACGGTTCTTGATTTCCAGGATATTCTTCAAAGATTCACTTTTGATAATATCTGCAAGATTGCTTTCGGGTACGATCGCGGGTATCTGTTGACGTCGTTCCAGGAGGACAAATTCGCAGTGGCTTTTGAAGAAGCTGTAAGGATAAGTAGCGAAAGATTCAATGGCTAGCCCTTTAGTCTGGAAATTGAAACGTCGGTTCAACATTGGATCGGAGAGGAAGCTCCGGGCTGCGGTTGAAGTGGTTCAAGATTTGCCAAAAAGATCGTGAGAGAGAGGAAGCAGGAGCTGAAAGGAGAACTCGGGCTGGATTCGTTTACTCTGCTGTCCAGATCTTGAGTTCTACGGCACTCCGGAAACTGTCGTTGATAAATCGTGATCAGATTTATATGGCGGTCGGGATCACGACGATCGTCGCGCTGACGTTGGTTTTCTGTTGGTTTCAGGCACCCGCTGGAGTCAAAACTCGATAATCGTGAAAGAGGAATGAGGCCAAAACGGAATCCGGGAGTGTTGATGAATTTGAGGCATGGTTACACTCACGCCGCACTTTAAGAAAATGAGGCCTACCCACGGTCCCAGATATTCAAAAGAAGCAGCAGAGGATGACGTTTTGCCGGACGGACCGCCGTGAAGAAGGGGTGGAGGGTAGGTTACCAACCCCTACGCGATGGGGAGGGTGGAGGAAGATCTGGGGAAAGGACTGGGCGGAGTTCCGCCCAGAAGCGATGCTAGAAAGGGACGCTGCCGGTGATTCTGAGAAATGGACTTTGTGGGGAGGGACGCCGTATGTGTTCCGGTGTTTTCAAAGCCCGGGCGAGGATTTGTCTTAGGGAAAGATATGGCTTTCTTGCAGATGAAGAGGGTGGTGGCCGGTTGTTTTAAGGCGGTTCAGGGTGGTGCCTGTGGCGGCTGATCGAACCAGACTTCATATGTATGCTAACCTCAAAAATGAGGGTGGTTTCAGTGAGCGATTGAGGAAGAGGTCGACTGCAGCTTGATGAAGTGATGATACTGAATTACTGGCAACTAGTTTTACCTCCGTTGGTACGTATGACTTTTTGAAATGTTTGTTATAATAAAGTTACACGGAGTATATGTTTACAAATCAAAATGTTCAAAGACTCCTGCATTTCACAAAGCATGACTCCATGTATGAGTAAAATACAAGCTTCAGTTTAACGGTCCAAGGGCATAATAAGAAACAAAAATAAATAAAAGGAGCTAAAACTGTATTAACTTCACTAGCAAATTCTTCATCATTCAAAGTGTGGTGCAACATAAAAAAATGCTTTCCCTCAGTCCATACTAAAGGTAGTTATTTTAATTAATAACCATAGTTGCCTCCATACACAGAACTGTAATCTGATCCATGAGCATGTCCTGTGTTTCCGGCGCACTTGTCGGCGGGGACTGTATACGTGACCATGAGAAGAATACGGTTATAACCTTGTGTAGGCTTGTCCACGCCAGCAGAAACTTTGCATATTGCTTGTAAAGCAATCAGCAATAAAATTCTGCAACGGAGAATTCAAAGGCCTGAGACTAAATCATGAGACAAGTGCTTCATTATGTAAG
>VALG01001146.1:0-11715 GCA_009835305.1 Ipomoea purpurea
CAACTAGTGGGTTTTTACTATTGATTATGCCAGATAAATCTAAAGGGTATAGATTCCGCTGTCTAGCCATACTACTAGAATATAGATAAAATGAGAAACTGGAAAAATGACAGAGTTCATTGAGAATGAATAACATAAAGTGGAAGCGTTGAACACGAAAAGTGGAAGTTAAAGAAGTTACAGTGAAGATTCTCTGATATACTTCTATCTCAATTTGTTGTTCCTGTGTGAACAAATTTAACTACTTCCTGGAGATTACATACATAATTGCCCTCATCAGCAACGGTTGAACCATTAGTTCACTTGCCTGAACAACACATTAATGATCAAGAGATTTAATGATCAACAATATCCATGATGAAGTTAACACCTGAACCCACAAATTGATACTCCTAGCAGAAGTAGCATTAAGATGATTCTCAAAGATAAAGGAGGAGTCTGCTGAATAATCTGACGATTATGTGGTTTTATCTTCAAGAAATCAGAATTTTGACATTGGCTGATTGACTGAAGATCCAAGTTTCATTTTCACAATGCTATAAATCAAAGAAAATCATAATAATCTATTACTATGAGAGCGAGTCAATGAAAAGAATGAGAATTAAAAATCAAAAAATGGCGAAATAAATAGAAAAGATATAAGAGGAAATACAATGATTAAGAATATGCCATAAGATTGTAAAGACTAAAGTTAGAGGATGTAAAATGAGAGAATATTTAGAACAACAACGACTAAATAAAAAAAACGAGATAAAAGACATAAACAAAAAAGAGCCACACCAGAATCTGTTGCCCAAACGGTTTTACTCAAAAAGGATGGATATTGATTTTAATGAAAATTTTCACCTGTTTCGAAGAAATTCATTTAGAATATTATGGCATAGGTAGTCTCATTATGACTGTACGAGCTACAACAGAATGGATGTTGAAAACCGCATTTCTGAATGGAAGAATTTATGAGAAGAGAATTTCATGAAACCTGAGGGTTTTTTCAATGAAAGGAAGAGATAGAGATAGAAAATATAGAAATATAGATATACAGACTTAAAAGCCTTCAGATAGTAATAATAAGATTATATAAGATTAGTAACGACTTAATGGATTTTAAGGAAAACAATAAGATATGATCGTGTAATTATCTAAGGCCAGATAGAGAGAGAGATATAATATAATATAATAGATTTGTATGTCCGATGCATAATTTTGACTTGCTACTTAATGATCTTGGTTTAATGGAGAGACAATCAGTTTATTTCTAAAGAATTTTGAAATGAAAGTTGAAGGTAAAGACAATCATTTATGTGATGGCATAATTAGGATTATTTCGTAAAAGATCAAAGGAGTGTTAGGATTTCTCAGGAAAGCATATATAAAAAAGATACTAAGATTTTTATATTTTATAAAAGAATGGGTTTTGGGGATTGTGAGTTTTGTGGCCACAAATCATGGATTATGGTTGCGGAATTTTATTTCGGAATATGAGATTGTACGACAGTTCACGCTGAAATTTAAAATTGTATATGCGGCAGCAAGTTTCCTATAACATATAATATTATACTAAGGTATAATATAGGATGAATATATATAGAAGAAAGTATATTTGAGTTAAAGAAGATGTTCAGAAAGAAGAATATATATAGAGTTAACAAATAGAACTTGTTGCAGATTAACTAAAAGATTGCAAACGAGGCATTGATGGAGAAATGTTAGGAATGAGGCGTTATTGAAACGTGTTAACATTATGATTTGATTTGTGTTTGAAATATTTGATACTAAGCTTATAAGTATTAGTTTCTGTTTCAGTAAATCTGTTTAGTTAAATGAAAGAATATATAAATACGGAATGTTAATTAAATATAGTAAATATAAATAAGATATATATTATTTAACAAAGACATTATGTGACCATCATAGAGATTCATAATAAGAATCATATTAGAAGATAGATAGAATAATAAAATATAGAATAGAATACAAATAGAAAGAAAAAGGGACGCGTTAATTAGTGACGTATTACCGCCATGAATCTAATATTAAAATTTCTAAGTTACGATGACTTTGTTCTGACAAATATATGAGGATACTTATACTATAGATATTATGTTTCGTTATTATTTAAAAATATAATAAAGAATATATAAGAGCAGTGGAGAGAATGATTGAATAAATATTAATTATTCATTATTATTTCTATGCGTTCATTAATAATCTTATTGGGGATCATAATTAACATTCTAAATTTAATAATGAAATAATGAAAATTACCCACTGACAATCCAACCCTGTGCATCCTCCGCCCAGCTTCTCAAGGATAACTGACAGTCTTCAACTGCTCATCAGATAATTACTCCCTCGTCAGCCGTTGATCGGAAACCGGCGAGATGATGTTTTTAACAATTTCTACTTCTGCACTTCCTCCTGCGCTCTCTACCAAAACCTTCAGAAAAAATAAATAACAGTCTCTCCTTCATCCAGCCCGCCTTCCTTAAAGCAACGGACATCGTTCGAAGGTCTGGAGGGAGAAACCCAAGCTCTCCTAGTTCAACACATTCAGGGGACACACACCGGAACCGCGTATCGCTTCGTTGACCTCCTATCTCAACTCACCGCCTCTCGGCTGCAACAACGCCCATCCACTGTGTCTCTGCAGATTTTATGTTTTAGATTAACTTACATCATCTAGCTCACATTAGCATCCACTCTATGTGCATCTAGCTAGTCTATCTTCTAGCTGCATGCATGAAAAAAATTCTATTTTCTTCTCCTATTACAAATCAACTGTCTTCTAAATAATGTTTCACCTCACTCTCTTCTATCATCAGTACTAAAGTTTTCATTTTTTTTTTTATGGAAGAAAAGGAGGTGTGTGAAAGTTTTTCTTCTTAATTCTTTAATATTCAAGTACTTTTTACATTGCTAAATTAAACTCTATCTATTACACTACTAAACTAGTATCATTGCCCCGTGCGTTGCACCGCATGCATATTAGATGCATAAATAAAGATTGTTATACTTGAAGATATATGACCAAATAGAAGTTTCTAGATGTATAAATAGACCAAATACTAATTTATCAGGGCGTTCCGCATAAAACAAAAGAAATTATACATTGTTAAAGATTTTTTTTGTAAATAATTTAATATGACATTTACTTACAAAATAAGTTTTACTAGCGAAAGTTTATGCGAAAAAATGGTAGAAGGATGACTTTACGTACTTTTAATTTAAATCTTAATACAAAAACATTATAACTAAAATTATTAAGAAATAAATAATTTAGGCATGATTACAGAAGTTACATCATTATTACATCTAACTACAAAGATACTAAAATTTCATCTTTTAAACATGTCAAATCAACCAATTTTAGAAGTGGTTTTGAGAAGGCAGAGATAGCTTACATGGTGATACCTGAAGTTGATCAAACTGTTTGTAAAGTAATAATGAATATGAACACATAGCTTTCAAAGGTAAATTTTTTCTTTTATTTTTAATCGTGCTTTTGATCAAATTTTTTCTTCAAACTGTGCAATAAGTAGTCAGATATGCTATTCTAAAAACATGTGCATAAGTAATTTTAGCCTTGTTGTTGTACTTGATAAGTATGATATTTAGTAAGTACACTTAAGATGCTATATCTGGATGTTTTAGTACTAAGTGGTTTTGATAGGTATAGTGTTTGTTTTCTTCTGTGATTTGGTTCTGTAAATGGCACTTGAGCAGAAGGTAGAGAAATTAAAGCTAGGATTTAGTGTTTTTTTTTTTTTTGGTTCTATAAGTGCCTACCTTCAATTTTGTTGCTTTACTACCTTAGACCAGTTTTGTAGTTTCATGAAAACAATGTACATAATTGAGGTTTTAAATCTATAATTCATGGCTTTGATACAAAAACAAAAACAATAACAAAAACAAAAATCTCAGTTACACATTGCATACAAATAGTAGTCAGATTTCCTATCTGTAAGCATTTTGTCTTTCCAGCATGTTCCTTGAATCTTTCTTTATTCCATTGCATCACCATCTTTCTTGAATATGCACCTGAAAATAACTTAAGACAACTGCAAGATAGCTAATATCTATCACATAGAAACCAATAGTTCTAACTTATTCATCATTGGCACTTGGGGCCAAAAAACACAGTCTAAAATCATGTTTTAGAGGTCAAACAGGGCAAAATACAGAACTTAATATCGTTTCACAGCCCACCAGTACAAAAGGATTTTGTCAAAAACCAAGCTAGTCTAGGTCAATGTCACTTTTCCCAGCTTCACATTCACTTAACTTATTCTTATTTGAGGTTTTAGTGGATGATAATTCATCCAGAAGATTTCTTTCCAGTGAACCACTTACATCACCACTCAATTCCTTTGCTGGCTTCAAAGCAGTTACAGGACTTTCAGCCTCATAATCATCTTCTTCGAAGAATTTCTGCAAAAATTTCTAAATTACAGATCATATACCATTTAAGAAAATAACAATTAATTATAGATTAGAATTATATTTAGTTAGGAACCTTACATCATCAGTGTCATGTTTATCATGCACTGTCTTTCTCAATTTTTACCACAGGAAATGCATAAAGTAGATTTTCAAATTGTTCCTTTCTAGCAGCAATTTTAAATACCAATGATAGACCAAACCAAAGTCTTTAACTGCATAGGTATCTTCCCATTTCCCTAAGTCAATTTCATAGTCTGCATTAGTTCACTCATAGTATTAAGATTCAAAGATTATTAAAAGTAGATGGTGAAATGATATTTACCTTGGATATAATGCTTTCAATTCTGCTGTTGTAATACCAATTAGATCAACACATTCCATTTCCCAAAGGAAGAGTGGGGGCATCCCCATTAACATCGACCACACTCACTTTCAAACGATATCTCAAAATACCTTCGGCCCAATTTCTGCTACACTTATCACATTAATATAGGCCACCCTTAGCCACAAGCTTTTTTATTGCACCCTTTGGTTGTTCCAATGTAGTGCTTTTGAAAATGAAAAAGTTCTTTGATCCAGAGAAATTTTTAGAGCTATTCAACCTACCATCAAACAATTTGAAAGACATGCTAATATTGTTGGATGCAGTTGGACCAAGGTAACTTTTAATTATTTTTTCAAATATTTTAATCATTACATCTAACACATGTGCAAATGTGATTTTTAAGCCTACTGCTTTAGTTGATATGTATACTATTTAGTACTTCGGAAAATGCTAAAATAATACTTGGTTCAAGTATTTTATTAAGTATTAAGAGTACTATGTTTTTTTGAAAGTATGTTATTTCTATTCTGTTAGTACTAAATACACTTGGTAGTTAACTACTTGGGTTATTGGTAGGAAGTATTATATAAAATAGCTTTTTAAACCAAAGCACGCAGATAAATTAGAAAAATATATAGATAAGCATCTAAGAAATAAAAATATTTCAATTGCAGTATGTATTATTCATACCTCAGCTTTGTCATCATAGATCTTTTATAGTGCTTATTACCATAGGAGACTTGGAATTGTATGTACTGTTGCCATAGGACATTATTGACACAAAATTGATGATTCTAACTGGGGTATATTCAACCTTCAATCTGAAAACAAAAAAAAAATATTAGATCTGAAATATTGTTATAAAAGTAAATCATAATCTGGTTTTTGGTTTAAAATCATATTTGTATTTAGAAGGAATGAAATAGAAGGATTAAAATAGGTTTAAAATTACCTGGACTGAGGTACTCGGACTGAGGTCTTTGACTGTTTTCCTAAAATGTAGAGTGGAGTCATTTTCAGTGCGAGTAGATGGCAAAGAAAGAACAAACACGCAGACCTTAATTCGCAAGATGGCTGGTTAGTAGCCATTATTTATAGATCAGAGTTAAGCTGAAGAGTTCAAATCAGATTTGGAGGATTTAGAATTCCAAGAAAACTCAACAATTACTGAAGAGCAATTATGGGTTTGCACCGGAAAATGAAACGCCAAAATAGAAAAGCTGCTAAGTGTTTTGAATTCATCTCTATTGATATGTATTTATTTAATCTGAGTTTCGATTTTGATATGTATTCACAATATTGTATGTATAAAATCATTTAATGCAAACAGTGGCCTTCAACTTGGAACAACTCCCCACAAATTTGGGAAATTTAAAAGGTGGCTGAGCATCACTTAAGTATTTAAGATTAATACAAATACAATTACTGAAAATATAAAGTTAATTAAAAGTATTTGACCGCAATCTTCTAATAGCCAACGATGTCACTTTTATTGAGTGGGAAAATGAAACCATTTCATTGGCTGAAATCTTATGGCTTTAATATATAGAAAGATAAAGAATCATACAATAATTAAATACACAAATAAGTTAAAGCAAATACAATAATAAGTTGGGGGATGGAGTAAGACTAACTCTATTTGGTAGAGCTTATTTTAAAGTTTATAATTTATTTGTAGATATAAGCTCTTGTTAGTATGTAAAATATGGGATTACAGTTTAAAATAATGGTCCTGTTTGTTAACATAGTTAGCTTATCAATCAATTTGACCATTATTTGTTGTTCAACTTGGTTAAACGAGTGTTTGATTAATTAGCTTTTTGTAACAACTTATTGTTCTAAAATGTTAAAAAATTTTGATCAGCTTTTTGAAAATGTCATTTACATGCATGCATGTAATCAGCTATCAGCTATCAACTAATTAATTTACCAATCACTTTTCTACAATCACCTAATGTTATCAACTAGTCAAACTTACTAACCCAATCAACTACTCAAACTCACTAACCCAATCAACTAACAACTATTTACCTAATGCCCCAATAACTTATTTTGAAATCCTACCACAAATAGCATTTCAAAATAACATTACAAGAAAAATCCACATAGACACGGGTTAAAAACTGTTGTCTTTTAGGTCGCCAAAAAAACATGCTAACAAAATGATTTATTTAAATAAAATCATTTTACACATCTCACTAATCATCTTGGCTTAATGTAATACCACATGATTTTGTGTGATGATGAAAGCAGACTGCACATCATGCATTTAAATCAACATGCCACGAACACCATGCAAAAACCGCATGAAAATCTTCTTATACAATAGAATGAAAGTGATTTCTATCATCCTTACCACCAAATTCGAAATTCTAATTCTGAAATATTTCCGTGATAAGAAACTGTGTTGGGAAAATGCAAGTCACACATTAATTATGTGGTGGTTTAATCTTGACCACAAATAATTATGTGGTGGTTTAACCTTTACCACAAATTAATGAGTGGTTAAGATCCTTTAAATAATATGAGGCCTAAATTACTTGGTCTCTATTAT
Source organism: Ipomoea purpurea (assembly GCA_009835305.1). Taxonomy (NCBI): domain Eukaryota; kingdom Viridiplantae; phylum Streptophyta; class Magnoliopsida; order Solanales; family Convolvulaceae; genus Ipomoea; species Ipomoea purpurea. The sequence continues at coordinate 7,320 of VALG01001146.1, forward strand.
TTAAACATGGTCTACCTTTGAGTTCTGTTGGAAAATATTCACAACGTCAACACGCGAGCTGGGCACCTTTTAAGAAATACGGACACAATGGATGTATGGCTGAAAAGAAGTCTGTGCCGTGTTATAATAAACTACCTTAAAAGCGTTATTTGCTCGGTGACGTGCAGTCAACAAACTGGTACGCTTTCGACAGGCTACACAGAATAACCACGCTAAGCTCGCACCAGCTTAAACGTAGCTGAACCCAATAATTATTTCCGTTGTACTCCCTTGCTTAAAGGTTACACATAAGCCGAAGTAGTGTGCTTCACCAGTATTGTTTTATATGAAACTATTGCCTTCCACTACTAATCTCTATTGTTGCTAAACCATCATGTCGCCAAAAATTATTATAATCTGCTTCATGATTCGAGTAGTTTACTGTTGCTATAAATAACGCTTTTAACTGTTGAAAAATATTCGCAACGTCAACACGCGAGCTGGGCACCTTTTAAGAAGCACGGACACAATGGATGTATGGCTGAAAAGAAGTCTGTGCCGTGTTATAATAATACTACCTTAAAAGCGTTATTTGCCGGTGACGGTGCAGTCAACAAACCGGTACGCTTTTGACAGGCTACACAGAATAACCACGATAAGCTCCCACCAGCTTAAACGTAGTTGAACCTCATTATTGCTCAGACTTTAACTAGCAGACATAGAAAGAAGAGGTAAAGGAAATGTTTTCCAGGGCATGCCTTATTTAAATAATAGAGACCAAGTAATTTAGGCCTCATATTATTTAAAGGATCTTAACCACTCATTAATTTGTGGTAAAAGATAAACCACCACATAATTATTTGTGGTCAAGGTTAAACCACCACATAATTAATGAGTGGCTTGCATTTTTCCCAAACTGTTCTTTCAAGGCAAAACCAATGATCACAAGTTTATATTTAAAGCTTATAGATAGTTGAAAAAAATGTTTGTATTATGTAATACATGTGAGATACAACAAAATTACAGAAAATATCAGGGAACAAAAACTGGATCATTTTGATATCTTCATGCGTGTAATTATGAACCTTTGCAAGGTTATGAACCGCATGCAAATAACTGTGTAAATATATTTTTATATATTATAATTTTCTAGCACACTTTTGCATGTAAGTTTAGGAAGTTTGGAAGCTCACATGTTGTATAATCATTTTTGAAATGAAACAATTCTCCAATATTGGAGAATAGACAAAGCTTCAACTGAGACAATTCTCCAATATTGGGGAATAGACAAAGCTCCAACTGAAACAATTCCCCAATATTGGCGAATGGACAAAGCCCTTCCGGCAAACTCATTCTCCAACTGCTGTATTCCAATTAACTTTCTACCAAATTAAAATAATATTTATAACTCCTCAACTACAAATATTATTTATTATAAATATTATTTTAGCTTTCATGGTAGTCCATCTGAAACATTAATCTTCATTTATGTTGTTGAAGTCAGTATTGTTGTAAATCTCACTCAAAGACAACGGTTTAAAACTATTGTCTTATATATCAAAGACAAAGGTTAAAAATATTGTCTATAGACTGTTGTTGAAGTCGGTGTGATGTAAGTCTGTCTCAAAAACAACGGTTTAAAATCGTTGTCTTATATATCAAAGATAACGGTTAAATACGGTTGTTTATAGATTGTTGTTGAAGCCAGTGTTATTGTAGATCACGCTCAAAGACAACAATTAACAACCGTTCTCTATAGACTGTTGCTAAAGTCGGTGTTGTAAGTCTCGCTCAAAGATAACGGTTTAAAACCTGCCAACCATGCATTGTCTTATATATCAAAGACAACAGTTAAAAACTCTTGTCTTTCAACTATTATTGAAGCCAATGTTGTTGTTGTATATCAAAGACAATGGTACGGCTTAAAATCATTGGCTTTATTCATAACGACAACAGTTCTAAATTGTTGTCTTTAATTAATGTGGAAAACTATTTTTGATTAGGTGTTGTTGAAAATCTCAGTGTAAGGACAACGGTTTTTTATTGTTGTCTTTCTATTAAAGACAGTACAACAGTTTTTTCTATTGTCGTATATATGTTATCTTTGTTGGTATTTATTATTATGACAACGGTTTAAAATAATTGTTAATGTACTCAATAGTAACGGTTGTTCACAGTTTGTTGTCTTTAACCTATCTTGATTTTAAGTATAATTTAAAAACATAATAAGTCACAATCAAAGTTATATCTCTCATTTATGTTCATGTTTTTAATGCTAATCATTTTGTACATTGTGCATTTAGAGTTGTACTATATAATTTTTTAGACAAAAATACCCCTACTGTTTTAACTTCCGTTATCTTTTCCATTATTGTTACCATGCACATACATCCACCATATATTTTCTTATATTCTTTAATGATAATAATATTTGCAGACATTATATATTGGATTATTATAATAAATAAATTTGATTTCATATAGATTTTTAATTAGTAGGAATTTGTTAGTTATCTTAAAATATATATAAATATTGGGCATATTTTTTGCACATCGCGCATAGAAAAATATAGTATGCAACAATAACAGTTTATCCAAATTAAACACCATATAAATACAAATAAAAGTAATGAACGACATAATAAAAATAATTTAAAATATTTCAACATACACAACAATTCACATGATCAATCCCTCAATTTCATCATAAATAAACAAATTTTAAGTCCCAATTTGCGGACTGAAAAATATAAAAATTGGATCCTCAATAAATAAATAAAAGAATAAGAGTGAAATAGGTCATTTTAACTGCAGTCGTTATATTACTAGACATGCACCTGCGGTCAATCAAACAGCGCCGTTTCTTTAAGTAAAGAAACGGCTCCGCGTTATACCCCTCAACCGAGACTCTCTTGGTGTATTAAACACCGAATCTGAAACTCACAGTATATCCTCAAACCCGATCACTGCAGTTATATCAACAACTGATACTGTATTAAGTGAAAATAACAACTGCCAGTAGTATCCGATAGAAATGAAACTGGGAATACATTTCCACATATCTTGAGTGTATACTTGTACAATGAAGCTGTAATTATACCGTAAAAGACATCTATTGTGTTTTAATGAAACTATAGGTATACTACCATCAAAAATTAAAATACATTTTCACATATTTCGAAGTCTATAACTATCGAATGACAACTATACGGTTATATCGAAAAGAAGACTATAGTCTTATATCGAAATGAAACTATAGTTATGGTTGAACTGAAACTGCAGTGTATACAAAGATGACACTAATAACAGAGTACTTTTTGCAAAAATGGTGCAAAAGGCGGAAACAAACACTGTTTATTTTCATTTAAAAAAAAAAAAGACGTGCGGTGCAATGATCCTTGATCATGGCACCGTGGTGTACTGATATATTTTCCATTCAACTGCACACTCAAAGTGAAATTAGGCCATCAATACTAAAAAAATGTAATTGGTCACTGAACAACACAAATTCATGCAATTAGTCTAAAATGACTTGTTTTACCTTAAACCTTTGCTAACGTGGCAGTTGCGAATTTTTAAAAATAATTTCAAATAAAAAATTAATTAAAAAAAAAAAAAACATCACAAACCAGAGACGAACCGTCTCCGTCCGGCGAACTTCGTCTCCATGGCATGAGACGAAGGGCTTCACTCCTGCATGGAGACGAAGCCGGCCAGGAGACGTCTATTTTTTTGTTTTTAATTAACTTATCTTTCATTCTAAACAACTATTATTAAAATCCCGAAGCCTCAAACAAGGCAGATACAATAGATCCATTTTTAGACGCTAAAATTGTAACTCGACATTAGTAGTGTTCAAGCAGGATTCATATTTTTTTTTTTTAGTTCGAATGCCACTGATTCGTTCTTCTGTTGGTGCAAAACATTGAGTGCCCTAATTTGAAACTTTATTCCCAATAAATAAATAACAATGCATGATGTGTGATCTGTATACCTAATGTAAAGAATTATACCTAAAGTTGCTACCATTACTAATACTAATTTGTCATATACCCTCACTCCATAGCACATTAACCCCCGACCTTACCCGATGGAAATCCATATGATTATCATGGGAAATGTATACAATTTTTGCTATTTGCTTTACGAATATAAATACCATCACCAATAATGTTGGTTTAGGTGTTATGCTTATTAATGGTTACTAACTCAGTGCTGTGTCGTGTTTTTTTTTTTTTTTTTTTACTCTTAATACCGCCTTTATAACAATAATGTTCTCATCCGTTCCATTAAATCAATTTCAAAGATTAAAAAATAACCCGTAACCAACAATAAGGCACACATTAATATAACATAATAATCACACAGTACATAAACTTATACAAAATAATATGAACTACAAGCCGATTTGAACTTG
>VALG01001147.1:2606-14681 GCA_009835305.1 Ipomoea purpurea
TCAACAGAGACTCAAGAAAGAGAGTCAATAGAGACCTCAACGTATGAGAGTCCAATAAAGACTCGAGATAAAGAAGAGAGTCAACGAGAGACTCGAGAAAGTAACAGAAACCTGCCCCCACAGAAAGTATCTAATTTTATAAATGAGTGTAACCGCAGTATTATAACTGGCCACGAGATTCGCTATGAGTATGATGTATATATTGCAGTAGATTGCATATGGCATGAGTATATTATTGCACGAGGATTGCATGTGAGTATGATTATATTTGTGCAACTTAGATTGCATATGAGCATGATATACTTATTGCACCGAGATTCTGGCTATGAGTATGATTATATTTGCCTAGATTGCAGTAAGAGCTGATTATATTGCGTTGCACGAGATTGGCATAAAGAGTATGATTATATAATTCACACTAGATTGCAATATGAGTATATATATGTTGCTTGGCACTAGATTGCATGAAGTAAGTATGATCTAATAACATCGTTACTACATTATTAAAGTACGCAAACACACGTAAAAGATTGCTTAATGAGAAGTCTTAAACTTAAGTAACACAACAAAAAAACAATAGTAGAAGCTCTAACTTATTAAGTTAGTGATAAGAGTGTCGAAAGCATGTAAAAAAAAAACCATATAAATGGTCGCTTTAACATGATCAATCCGTAAGTCCATCCGGTTGTTTGATCAGTTATTTGAGAAGTATATTGTTGATGAATAATAGTGGATCAATCTTATAGCTAGTATAGAAAAAAGCCATGCCAACTGATATTATAGGGGTGCAAGCATCTAGAAAGAATATGATAATCCAAAGATGATTGAGATTAGTTATCGCTAAAAAAAAAAAAAATCAGCTATCTTTCAAAAGTGTAATGGCCCCCCCTAGAATGCTTACAGGGTTGAGTGTGGTCTATACTTTAGCTTCGTGCTAATGGGTGTTTTTCCCTGTTTGTCTATGTGTTGCTTGCAAAACCCCTTCAGGTGGAGCCCCCGCAACAGTGAGGAAGAGATCGGTTAAACAAAGATTAGTCTCTAAGTTTGGACACTACAAGTAAAATTTCACATTTGAGTGACCAACAGAATGATCTGTCACCGAAACTATCAATTTTGGTCACTATTACAAATACGAAAAAATGACCAATTTTAGAAGTCGTCACCTGTCGTACAAAAACACAAAAATCCTCCGTCATATGTAAAAAAAAAAGACGACTTTTGAAAAGTTGTCACAATTACTCACTACTCTTTTGTGAAACAATATTCTGCTTACACTAAAAGTACGTAAAATAACCACAATAAATATATAATTTGAACAATATATGTTATTACAAAAATTGTATCTAGTGACAACTAAAATCTTGCAAAATTAATTCATTTTATTGTGAGCAACACTTTAGTCACCAATAAAAAACTTATTTGTGAGAAATTGTTCATTACACAAAATGGATTATCAGCTGACCAACAAAGTGGTATCAATAATTACCTTTTGTTGTGACCAATTCTTGGTCACAATTCTTTTTCCAAATAATACCTAAGGCCAAATGACAAACAAATATAAAAATTTCCAAAATCTGTCCATAAATTAATGAATAATTTAATTAATTATAAAATAATTCATTCAACAAGAGTGACCCAAAAACTATTTGTCATCAAAAAGTACAAAAACTTTGTGTCAACATTATTTTTCTGTCCACAAATTCAGCATTCGTCGAAAAGCCGCAAAAGAGCATAAATTATCAATGGGCGCCTAAAAATCAAAGCATAACAATTTAGAAAGACACAATAGTGACAACGCATGTTAACCGACACTATTATTCTTAGTAACTACCGTGAGCAACTGTTCGTAACAAATACTTACTCGTCACAATTACCATATTATGTTGTTGACAAAAAAAAAGTTACAACATTACAGCCACACAAAAAAAAAAGTGGTCGAATTTTTTTTTTGTCCCCCCACCAAAAAGGGTATTATTTTGTGACCTAAATAAATGAAGTGTCAGGCAAAAGATTGTCAGCTAAATGTCTTTATTCTTGTAGTGATGTCTAAACTCGTAGTTCTTAATTATGATCATAAAAAGTTAAATGGATTTAGAACTATGACGTTTATGCTTTGATATTGATGTAGAACTGTGTTCCCGGGGTGACGAAATACACACCCTAACTATTATCAGTATTTATTTCATGATACACAGACTTTTTTTAAAATTTTACCAAACTTTCCTGCCTGTGCAATCACGCAAAGAGTGGTGGTTGTGCGGTGACACCTCCACTATATATCCTTCTAGTTTTCCACTGTTTTACGTCTATGGTTAATGACTGTTTACCGAGATGTAATAAGAGTTAAGGAAAAGTGGGTGTTACAGTTGTAAAGGTGTCTTTAATTAAAACTACAAGGTAACATGTCTTTACAAGCACACTGTATTCCCTCTTCCTTACCTACATGCCATCATTATTTATTGGCTCTTTGATAATCGTATGTGTAATTCTATGATAGACGCCTCTGCAATACCTGATAGAGCTTTGCATTCTAGGAATATAATACTCGTGTTTTATTGATATTCTTGATTTCTTGATAATTTGTGGTTTGATTATATGTATGACGATCCTGTATTTTAATTAGGCCATGTCGTAACTTGTCCCTAGGGTTGTATCGCTGCAGTCTCGTTGCTCATGTGATGTTCTTGGTATATTTGGGTGGGTTTATGCATGATCAGGTGTTGAGTCTAGACTAGGACTTGTATTTAGGGCTTTGCATATAGATTTCTTGATTTTCTTATGGTTCTGGATGCTATTGAATCGTTGTGTGATTGCATGGAATCTTGGCATGTTTCAGGAGTCGGTGTTAGAACGTATTTGGAATGATGATTGGTTAATCTTCGTTAATTGAATCCGTGGTTATGTGTTGATGATAGGAATGTGTCTGGACAAGGTTTTGGGTTCCACGAGAGATCCTGGGACCGAAAAGTTGCATGTGTATCAGTGGGGTGTAGGTGGGGGCCACAGGTACCCGCCACCTACCCGCTGCCCGAGAACACTTTTCCAGCGGGCAGGCGGACTCCCGCCGGGCCACTCGCTGGAATTGCAAGCCGCGCCGGCGGGTGGTCCTTCACCGCCGCCCACCCGCTGGAAAGTTGATGTGGGTCATGGTGTTTTTCCCATTTGTGTGTTGTTTTCCTGTGTCCTGTTGTACCCCGTTTGTCGTGTATGAGTTTCCGTTTGATGTTTTGAGTATCGTTCCTAGGAATTTATGTGTAGTGCGTGTTGTTGTTGTTATGTCTTGATTGTTATTGATTGATTAATGTGTTGATTGATTGAATGATGATGAGTATTTTCGTCATTGCGCAATTGACCAGTGTGATTTAATGATGATGAATGATGAATTGTGATGTGGTGGAAATGAATTGTGGCGGTTGCACATGAGTGCCCGACTCCTCTGACAAAAGGTAACAGACCTCTAGCGGGCCGAACCGAAGCCTATGACAGAACGCCGCTACGCCGGCGGTTGCTTACCAGCATCAACCCAAGACGAAGGAAACCAGACCCTGGAAACCCACCGGATAATTCGACCCTGCGACGCGTCAGCTGTGCACCGATAGTGACTAAAAGAAGGGGTCATACGGCTTAACTAATGGGTCATCTGCTGTGGTGCCTGAGTGTTTTTGGGCGCGTATACGCTGTCTGCCAACCATTGTATTATTTACGATAGAAGGTAAGACGGGACTCCGATGGCCGATATTCAGGTCCGGACTTAGCGGCGCTATCTTCTGCGATATCTTGGGAATGGTTGATCAGGTGGTCCTTGTCCGGTGGGGCAAATGTAGTCCGTGTTTCTCGGAGGGATACGATTAACGAGGGGATCGGGGTCGCCTAGAGTACAGGGGGTCTGTGGGTCACATGAATGTCATATACTGGCGTGAGCGTCGAGTGGGTAATCGGGCATGCGATTGGTCTGTGGCGCCGAACAAATGTGCTATGGTGAGCCACTAGGGTTGGTGGAAATATGGTTGAAGGATGAAGTTGGTATAGAGTGGAGTGATTGTGTAGCCTGTTGATGGATTGACCTTGTTTAGGTCTTTGATTGGTCGCGCTGAATGAAGTGGCCACCTTTGTTGGTGATCTTCTATAGTTTGTGGAGGATGATTAGTTGAATACTTTGACCTTGTCTATTGGTGTTTATATCGAATTATTCTGGTTCGTTTTAGTATCGTATTTGCTCTAGGATTTGACCTGCTAGCCTTTTAATCTGCCGATTGATCTCTGTTTGCTATTAAACTGCGTCCATAGTCTTGGCTTTTTGATTGTATCTTAGGGATTTTGTTGTGATTCGTGTGTTGTGTGGTTTTTGAATTTCTAGGTCGGTCGCTCGTTCATAGTTTTCCCATAGGTTTTATAAAGCTAGTATAGTTTTCAGTTTCAAAAGGGAATTTTATTCCTTTACTATCTACTACCTATATATTGGCTGCATACTTAACATGGTTCGTTTTGGAGCTTGGCGGTATCCAAGCATATTACTTTATACCACTTGACAGGTTATGTTGATCATCCCGCTACTGTGTTTTATTTTCATGGGTTTTTAAAATATAAGATTTATTTTTAGTAGTCCATCGCGCAGCGATTGTGGCAGCTAGGTGGTTGTTTCGCAGGCATTCCCCCGGATCTTCTGGTTCCCTTGGACTGCGTTGATCTTCAAGATTATAGTTATATTGAACGTTTGCCGTCGTCGAGCCTTTCTAGATTGGACAACGCGAAGAGATTTAAAGTGGAGCATTTTGTGAATGGAGGTTCCTATTGTTTGACAGCGATTAGTGTAAACTGGAGTGTTGAGCTTCTGAGACAGTCTAGTCATAAGTGTTCATTAATTCTTGTGATTGTTGCCGCCTATTCAACACCCGCTTGCCGGTGCCATGGTTAGCCTTTAATATTCGGAGGATATTAGTTAGCACAGCCTGTGCACCTGGGTTTTCTAAGCCAAAGTGTGGCATAGCAACTGTAACTTATTATATTTGGTTGGGATGTAATGAGATACCTTGACTATACATGTTTATATATATTAGTATCGCGTTTTTTAAATGTGCTTCCTGTTGTTAGAGATGCATGAGGGGTGTTATTCATAGTGGAGGTTTCCATGTCTTTCATTCGTCAGATGGAGAACTTAAACAAAGATCTTTTGGATAAAGATGGTTAAGGGTGTTATCAGCTGTAATATATTTTAAGGGCCGTTCTCTAACGGACTTGTTAAATTCTTGTGTTTGTTGAACATTCTATCTCTTTTTGTTGTCTTTTCTTCTGACAATATTGTTCATGGCGCTTCTCTGAGGTGATTATTCGTCCTTTAATTCAGATGTATTTATCTGTAGGGACTCCACATTGCTCCTGAGAAATATAGGACATTCTCTGCTCTTGTGTTTCGATAGTCTAGCGAGTTATATATCATCATGTTATAAGGGTCTGCAGACTGTTTAGCTCCAATGGAGAAGGGCTTCGTAGCTTTGTGTGTTGTGTATTGTGAGTGTTCAACCATTGTGCTTCCGTTGAACCCCTGTTTGGTTGCGAATTCTGGTTAACTTTAGGTTTTTGACGCTGTTTCTCTACGGTAAGCTTTTCATGATAACGAGTTCTTTGCGGCTCTCGTATGATTTGTTGTATGTACGTCTTATACGCTAAGTTACTTCCTATCGTCCACAATCGTCCCCTTTATTTACTCCGTCGGGAATGTAGGGTCGTTGTTGTCGTTGGTCCTTCCATATCTCAACCTTTTGCAACCTTTGGTCAGTTACGAATGGTTTGAGCATTCCCGTCTTTCTTATCGATAAGAGTTTGCTTCGCTATAATAGCTTTAATGCATCTCTTCGCAATCGCCAGAATTGTAGTGAATTGTTTCGTAGTGAGTGGTGGGACCGCCTGTTCCCCGTGACCTTTTGGCATGGGTCTGCTCATACCATATCCTCTGGTCGTTGGTTGCCTGTGATATATATTGCCTAAACTCGAGATATACTTCTAGTCTTCTTGTTCGGTCTTCCTCTTCAAATCTTGGATCAGTGTGCGAACGCGAAGGTAACTACCTCAGTCTAGTGTTCGATTGTTGTCTAGACTGACATAAGTTTGTGAAAAGTTTCACCATGCATCGGACGAGTTCACCGGTTGTGAATGAAATGAGCCGATGACGTCATTTCATCATTTGTTCGCGTAGACTTGTGAAGGTACCATGTGTCTTCAGTTTGGTCCTATTGAGATGGATAGACATTAATTTGGCAGGGAAAAATAACTTGTGTATTAAAATAAGCTCGTGAGCGAATAGTAAAATGGATAGATTGGCGGGACTCAAATTTCTAATCATCTTGGTATATTAAAAACTTAAAACACCGAAATGTTTTAAGATAGAACTTGTGTGGGGCGAGGAGTGTGAATATACTCGTTATGCCGTTTGTAGTCAGGTAATCTGTGAGTGGATAGTAGAAGTGGGACGACACTTTCCCCAAAAGAGAATGGATGTTTAAAGGTCATATGGATCTTTAGAAACTTCGCGCGTTCTCGTGCACAAACCATGCAAGGTGTTGCAGAGTGGCGAATTAGCTACCACCGGCACAGGTAATGGTTGCGAACGCAACTTATTAACTAATACATGTTGAAAGGTTCTATGTTTAGGAAGGTACAAGTGCTATGGGGGTAGCCATAAGGTTGATGATCTAAGCGCAACAGAATAAGGTGCCAGACCGTACAAACAGAGATATCTCGGCATTCTAGACTTAGAGGACGGACTTGCATGGAACTGATCGTACAAGAGGGCTATAAATTGTGAATGCGGTGTTGTTCGAGTGGATCGGTTCATCAATCATGTCAAGCACATGCCTTAGACCGTTAAGTTCCCTAATAGCAGTACCATGTGTGGTGTCCTGGTCTGTTTTTGAATGAGCATTGTGACGTGTCTGTTGTTCTCAGTGCCCTGAAATTCAATGTTCATTCATGGTAGAGAATTGTTAGAAATTAGCAAAAATGACATTTGTGTGAGCATTTTGAGACATTTTTTTTTAAGTGGGGTCCACTACGGAGCGGTTGACAGATTTTGGGCTTCTTATTCAACTAATATTGTAAGTTGGTGTGGTATTTTATCTTTAGTTGATATGGTGTGGATTGGGATTTGTTGTGAGTATTTTCTCTACCTACACTTAAAAATGATAATAGGGTGTGTGAATGAGTAAGCTTATCCATTATCTAAAGTATACTTCATAGAAGGTTTGGGGGATGAAGATGAGCATTGTGATTATATTTTTGAACTCATAGCTACCCATGTTGAGCACTCTCGGTCGGTTTGCTATCCAAATTGTCTAACTTTCCATATAAATTACTTGGTAACATAATTATTCGTTTCGAAAATGGTTTTCATACTCTAAAAGTTTATATAAGGGTCCGTTTTCACTCACCAACGACCTACAAACTGTTATCCCTCTGTGTTTTCTCAGTTTTTCTCTAAATTTTCAGTTTTTCATATTCTAGACGGTTTCTATATTTCTGTTCCCTTCTGTTTTAGAAAACTTGTTTTATGGCTTAAACTCAAAAACTGTTACATCCATTATAGATTCGCTTCATTGACCGGGTTTGTGTTTTTGCCTAATGCCCGCAGTTCAATCTTGTTTTACTCATATCAAATTTAGTGTTATACGTATATCAGATGATGTTGAGTTTAAAGATCAAGTATGTCTGCAGCTTAATATTGTAAAATAGAATTTTTGTGGTGATATAATTGCAGCCGTTGTAAATGGCACATTGTAAGCACCTTGTACTCATTTAGATCATTAGGTGTTTCTTTGAGCTTTGCTCCTTTTGCTGCGCGGATGCTCGCAGCAATAACATATGCCCAAAATTTGGTATATTTTTAGTTATGATACAATAAGTTAGCTTTTATGGGACAATATTGTTTAGACTAAATTATATACACATTTTGTAAAGCATATTTTGGAAATAAATATTTATTTCAGTCGTATATAGCGGATACTCTAAAAATCTGATAGTCATATATGTGTTATACGTCAATAACACCGATATATTACCGTATATTTTGGATTCCCTTTTATCAAGTTTTATATATTATCCAAGTTATTCCCAGAATTATAAAAAAAGTTTATTGGATTCCTAGATCCGCTGCTATGTGCTATGCTGAGGTGTAATAATAATTTGGAATAGTATGATTAAGCGGTTTAACCTCTGCATGTGTTAAGACTAAGTATTATGGACTGGTTGTAGTTAAAGTCGGTAGTTTTTTTTGTCCATAGAAAGAGAGTAGTGGGCTCTAAAAGCATGGGCGAGTACTGAATTTACATGTTTGCCTTTAAAAAAGACAATGTGAACTTATGAGGTGGCTATTGAAGTATTGGATAAATGAGACCTTATTTAAAGATCTTTTGTAGTATTGAGAAATGTATAGGACTGGTGACTGCTTTTTATATGCGGCGATTTTTGCTCGTCTCAATAGGGACAAATGTATGCCGCAATGAATTATTGTTGAATATGAATATTGTTAGAAATACACACTTAAGACTGAACTATAATTGCTTGAAAGTTTCACTAATTTATGGTAATTATCACAGAATGGAAAATGATAAATTTTATTTTTATATTATTACTCTTTACATAATGACTAATAGATAAATGTGTATCGGGAACAAATGGGAAGTAACTCCATCAATAGCATTTAGGTTATACTTTACATGGAGTTATTTTTGTAGTTTGACATAATGTCATAAAAGATATAACTAAAAGAATACGCATTATAGGAACGTATGCATGAGACTATTGAAGGTAAATATGTTACAGGAAATTTAAGTAATGGAAAACGATACGAAGTTTATACACGTGTAAGGTATGTTTTTGTCCAAAAATGTATAGTACACACCCTAAAAGCACAATTGTACAAAATTTTTAGCATAAAAAACATGGAATAAATGAGGGGTAATAACTTTGATTAAGACTTATTGCTGTTTTGTAAGATAGTACTTACTATTGAATTCTAATATATGTGAGATTTTAATATTCGATATCTGGACCGAACTTGTATTATGATGTAACATAATTAAAAATATTCGAACTAATAATCTATTGAGTTTAATCAAAATCTAAAGCATTATATAGAGTTTAATTCTTAATTTTGATAATGTAAATAATGTCTACTTTAAAAGTGTAAGAAAAATATTTTATGTTTAAATAAGTACAGTAAGTAGAAAAGATAGAAGATAGTGATAGTAAAATAAGATGATAATGAATGTAATCATAGTAATGTGATTATGTAACATATAACTAAATAGATGATAGATGATTTTGTTTTCCATTTCGAAAACAGTTTTTAAAGTGTGTTCCAGTTTTCCAAAAATTCTAGAAATTATTTTCAGTTTCCAAAATGAAAACTGTGTTAGTAAACATGTTTTCTGTTTTCTACTTTACCCAGTTTCTCAGAAATCTTTCTGTTAGTAAATGGCCAAGCGTTTTTTAAATTTTCTTAAATTATTTTTTTCCAAAACGCTATTTAGAACGTAAACATCATGTGTTCACTATTTAACTTGACTCTACCAATCAAATGTGACTCTACATTTGAACCAATAACATGTTTGAATTAAGTTGTCATTACTAGCTTGAATTCACTAATTGGGAGACTTGTTCTTCCGAATTTGAGTCGTTTAATATCTCCTACCCAAATTAGTAGCTCTATCAGTAAATCTAACTCTAATCATTTTTTACCTCTTATTGGACGAGACTTTTTCGTTTTAAGCCCGCAATTTTACTAATTCTCCAATATCTCACTAAAAGTTAAATGGGTTATTTACATCGCTTCAGTTTTACAAGTTTCACAGTTTAACTAATAAATATATAATGAATTTAATTTGTATGCGAGTAATCTCAATTTAATGTATGGTTATAAATTTAAATTTAAATTAGAGCTCAACATGGGAGTTACAAATTATGAACTTCAATTCACGTTTAACATGAGAGTTAAAAATTTTGACTTTAATGGCCGTTTGGTACACTGTATTTGGCTTATAAAGGGAATTATGAATCAATGAACAAGGTGAATTATATTGTTTGGTTGGGAGCGCGATTGGCCAGTTCTCTCCTTTTTTGAAGTTGCAATTCTCTCCTTTTGTTGATGCAATTCATGGGGGTACTATACTAACCCCATGTATTGCAATCATGGATTTGAGAAGGAAAAATAGATTGAAATGGAACATTATTATCTTGGTTTTATTACTATTAGGAATAAGAGTCAAATAAGTCACCCCAACTGCACACCAAATGCAATTAGGCATTGAACTTAAAAAGATCAATTGAGCGCCATTGAACAAAAAAACAAAAAAAAAAAAACAAAAAACAATTTACGCCAAAATGACTTGTTTTACCTGGTGTAGCAAGTTTACCCCGATTTTAAAATTAATTTTTAAAACATTTAATATTGAAATAATTAATTTTTTTTTTTTTAAAAAAAACATAAATTGTTCGGTCGTGGCCGGCCCTACGTCATCTGTGGTCGGAGCCGGACATCCGTCTCCAGCCAATGAAGAGCAAGCCTTTGTCTCCATGGTCGGCCTTCATCTCCATGGCTGTGGAGACGAAGGTCTTTGTCCTCCATGGCTGGAGATGGAAGGTTCGCTCCGCCATGGGAGACAAAGCTGGTCGGAGACGTTTCGTCTCCCAGTTGCCATTTTTCTATTTTTTTTTATATAAATATTTTTAATTATATTTATTAAAAATTATTTTAAAATTGGTAATTGTTATTCTGTAAACAAGTCATTTTGGCTAAATTGCCATATTTTTGTGTTGTTCAATGGCTTAATTGCATTCGTTTTTAGCTTCAATGAGCCTAATTATACTTTGGTGTGCAATTGAGTGTCTATTTGACCTTTATTCCTTATATTATTATTACACAACTGGTATTTTAGTCCTTTATACCACTTTCTTTTCTTTCTCAATTCCACTAATTCTATTCTCCTTACCAAACACGTAATTTGAATTTTCTTAATTTTATTCTCCCTTATCTTTTTTCCACCGAATTACATTTTTTTCTCCACATACATTTTTCATTCTTAACGAACACCCTGTACAATTCAGTCAGACGTAGGGAGTTACAAATATTGAATTTTAAGATTCAAGTTAACATGAGAGTTAACAAATTGTGAATTGTTTAAATTCAAGTTCAACATGGGAGTGTACAAATTTGAACTTTAAATCCAAGTTCATTGTAGCGGTTACATTACAGCCTTAAATCAAGGGTTCCAATCGTGGGATTTACAAATTTTGTTGCGACTTTGTTTATGAAGTTTATTAATTATAATAATACCATATTGATGAGAGGCCTTGGACTCTCAGGGTTATTTTAATTGGGAAAATCTTGACTCTCAAGCGAGGTGCTTCATTGGTTAGGAAGTTATACACGTCGTGCCGATTGCGGTGCATAATTGATTATGCACCGAAACTTCAAAACGACGTTGTTTTGTTTAATGAAAGAGAAACGTACTTTGTTTTGCGCCGTTCCGCAAAAAGTACCTGTTATTCAGTTTCATTTTGTATATCTGCAGTTTCAGTTCAACATGACTACAGTTTTCATTTCGATTAAACTATAGTTTCATTCGATTATTTATACATTCAATATGTGAAATGTTATTTAATTTTATTTTATATACATTATAGTTCCATTAAAAACACAACTACATGATCATTGTTTATAACTACAGCTAATAGCACAATTTACGACTCAAATATGCTTCGAACATGTTATTCACGTTTTCATTTAAATAATTTATTAGCACTGTAGTTCATGTTTTAACACAACTACAATATCATTTTATCATCTCTCACAACAACAAAACCATTGAGTTAGGATTAATTATTTAATTAATCCCTTATTGATTGGATTAGCGGGGTGTCATAATACCTCACGGGATGTGCCGCGCCACCCGCTAAGTAGGCAGAAGATGAATAAGCATATCCGTGCATCCAGGAAGCCTTGTTGGGTTAAGGTAGCCGATATTATTTATAAAATGACAAAAACTACAGTTGTGAGTGATAAATAGGATAACAACAATGTGA
>VALG01001148.1:0-14190 GCA_009835305.1 Ipomoea purpurea
TGATCTTCAGCAGCTTGACTATCACAAACGATATTGGGGCCGAGGCATCTAACACTGGTTGTTATACTAAATAGAGCATGACTCCACAGGCAATACAAACAAGACGCCTTAGAATCTTGGAAAGGGGAGAAAACCATAACATTAGTTATTTTCATTCTTTTGGCTGTGCAAATATTTTGTGCATGCTTAACGATTAAAACACATTAAGCGACTTTTTGATGAGCGTGCAGATGAAGCCATCTTCTAGGTAGTGGATATTCAACTACCAGCATGGTATTCAAAATCTTGAATAAAAGAACAATGGTGGTTGAAGAATCCATACACGTTGTATTTGATGAAAAAGAAAGTCCTAAAAGCGTAATACAAGACGTGAATGCAGTGCATAATGGTAATGAAAATCAAATTGATTTTTATGATACTAATGAATCGTGTGAAGATGATATTTTGCAGGGATTGAATGATTTAGAGATAAATTCTCTAGAAAATCCCATCATCTATACATAAAAAAAAAAAAAAATGAAAGAATGAGGAAAAAGGGAGACAAAGAATTAAAATGAGTTTGGAAGTGAATTTTGGAGGACATACTGAAACTCATACAAGAACTCCAGAACTAATCACCACCTTTGAACCAGACCTAAGATGCCTCAAGGGACCATCCTTCCAAAATTAGTCATCGGAAACGTACGAGACGGTGTAAAAACAGATCTTCATGATTGAAGCATTTATTTCATTTGCTACTTATCTCAAATTGAAACCAAAAAAGGTGGACGAAGCACTGATGATTCCAAGTTGGTAGGAAGCAATGCAACGAAGAACTTAATCAATTCACAAGGAATGAAGTGTGGGAACTAGTTCCAAGACCAATAGATCATAACGTTATTGGTACAAAATGGGTCTTCAGGAACAAAACAAATGAAGATGGAGTTATTGTTAGGAATAAAGCGAGGCTAGTTGCAAAGGGCTACTCTCAGGAAGAAAGGAATAGATTTTGATGAACTTTTGCCCCAGTTGCACGACTTGAAGATATTCGAATTTTCTTAGCCTATGCAGCCTATAAGAAACTTCACGGTATATCAAATGGATGTAAAGAGCGCATTCCTAAATGGCTTACTTGAGGGAAGAAGTATATGTTGAGCAACACCCGGATTTGAGGTAAAAGGTGAAGTTAATAAGGTCTATAACTAATAAGGCATTATATGGTTTAACAAGGCTCCAAGGCTTGGGGTATGATACCTTATCAATGTTTTTAATTAATTGTGGATTCAGAAAGGGCCTTGTTGACAAAACCTTATTTAGAATTCAAGACAATGATCACATTTTATTAGTATTAATATATGTTGATGATATTATTTTGGAAGTACTAATAAATCTTTATGTGAAATTTCTAAGCTTATGCAGAATAGATTTGAAATGAGCATGATGTGTGGAGTTGAACTATTTTCTTGGACTTCAAGTAAAACAAATGAAAGGAGGCATTTTCGTAAACCAAGCCAAGTACACTAAAGATCTTATCAAAAAGTTTGGCTTAGAAGGAAAAGGCTCTATCAAAATTCCTATGAGCACTTCATCAAGATTGGATAAAGATGACGAGGAAATGACGTAGACCAGACAAAGTATCGTGGAATGATTGGATCTCTACTTTACCTAACTGCAAGTAGACCCGATATATCTTACTCAGTAGGTGTATGTGCGAGATTCCAATCAAGCCCAAAGAAAGTCATCTTCTTGCTACCAAAAAGATCATCAGATATCTAAAAGGAACAATCAATGTGGGATTATGGTATCCCAAAGAAGTAACTTTACATTAACTAAATTTTCATATGCAGATTTTGCAGGATGTAAAGACATGAAAAGCACTTCTGGAACGTGCCAATTCATAGGGGGAAGTCTTGTTTCTGGTTTAGCAAAAAACAAATTCAATCGCTACCAACACTGCAGAAGCGGAGTACATAGTCGCAGGAAGTTGTTGTGCACAGATCCTCTGGATGAAGCAACAACTAAAGGACTATGGAATTGATTGCAAGGATGTTAGTATTTTCTGTGACAATACTAGCACAATTGCTATAACTCAAAACCCAACTCCAATCCCGAACGAAGCATATGGATATTCGTCATCATTTCATAAGATGACCATGTCGAGGAAAAAGGACTTAAATTTGATTATATTCCGACGGAAAACCAAATTGCGGATATCCTCACAAGCCCCTTGTTGTGAAACAAGATTTGCTACTCTAAGACACGAGATGGACATGATTGAACTAAGCTAAGTAGCTTTAATTTCATTGAAAATTTTTCCTAAGGTGCTAATTGTTTTACGTGATTTTTTTTGTGGCTTATCTTATTAGTTACAATAATTGTCTACACTTATTCCACAGCTATTATATTATACGAAAAATTGATTTATTTGCAGTTGTATACATTTTTTTTTGCTAATTAATTTCCAAGTGTATGCATGGAATTTTTTTGTGGAAACAAAGTCATAGGGGTTAAGGTTTAGCTAAGGTATAGGAAAGTTTAAAAAAATCAATAAAAATAAATAAATAAATAAAATAATTGTTACAGTAACCCTCTCCCTAAACTTTCGTAACCCCCCATTTTTTTCTTTTAGTCTTTTATATTTGATTTTTTTTAATGTTACTAGCCATATTACATTGTAGTATCTGTTCATATACTTTCTCAACTACTGAAACACAAAGAACCAATAACGCCTCCACTGAGGCTCCACATATTTGATTAGTTATTCGTTAGCTTATCTATTTAATTTATGTTTTTATTTTATAAATTATTTGCATGAAATCTCATTAAGAAAATTCTGCTAGCTTAAATTATTTTAGATTTCTATAAATGTTTTCTTGTCCAAAATTCTTGAAAATATGAATGTAGAATATTTGAGAAATGTTTTCCTAATATTTTAGATCTTGTTTTATTAGTATTTATCTTCTCTTTTTTGGTGTGTCTCTTAGAATTAATCTTGAATGTTGATTCTTGCTAAACTTGCTCATGAGATATGTATAAATATTTCTCTTTTATCTTGTTCAAAATTTTTCAACACAAAGTTGGTAAAAATCTATTTAATCCTATTAAAATGTGTTCTATATAAATATTTTTTTGGTTTTTTTTAAAACCTGGTCTATTTTTTTTTTTAATATTTAAATTACCCTAGAATATCCTTTATATATAATCCCATATTTCTCTGGAAGTGATTGCCTTTTTCAGGACTATCTCAAACTTTTTCACTGGGTTTGCATGGCATTTAATGTCATGTGTTCCTAATCATGAAAAACCTCAAGAATGGCGCCACTTCTCATATATTACCTCTTTCACCCCTAAATTTTTACTGTTAAAAGCCAACCTTAGGGACAATTTTTGAGAATACATAAACCCACTCATACAAAGTATAAGAACCCTTCATCTTCAAAACTCTCCACTCATTCTCTCACAGACTTCTGAAGCGCTTTCACTACCTAAAGAAAACCTTCATCCGCTCAAATCTCCACCGCCAAACCTCCCTAAAACCTTCTCTACTCTAATGGCGACAACCCAGTACCCCAGGAAGATCATCCATCAAATGCGGAAGAAGAAGAAGATTTGGTAATGCCTACTCTATCTCAACTGGCCGGAGCAGATACACACTGGGCAGATCTTACATATCCCTGATTTCCACAATGTAATCAACGACACAGATGTGGGAAAAAAATTATCACAGCTCTAGAAGACAGTGGCAATCCTCAGGTTATGTACATACCCTTTTTCTGGCATTTATAAGGAAGATATAGCAGAATTCTATTTGAATTCATCTGTGGACGGTCAATCATTAAGCTCTACTGTGAATGAACCCCCAGTTGAAATCACACCCCTAATGACTTAAGAGACACTTTTGAGCTGCCTGCCACTAATCTGGAGATTGATGACCATGTTTTTTTGGTCATTAATTCGGGGGGAAACTCAACCAACCAGCCTAAATTTTTACTGGTTATAAGAAGTTCTTGAAGTGGGAGTTTTGAAAGTTACTTGATATCCTAAGTGCCTAAACTACAATATTTCTAATTCAGATGAATAAGCCCAGACATATTACCTTGATGAATGGTGTATGTCAGGGAATTTAAGTTTAATTGGGCTGGGTATGTTTATAAGAGAATTGCAAATTATTGTCGTTCTGCTATACCTCTACGAATAGTCAATTTAAGCAGCATGTAAGTTATGGTTTTGTTATTTCTGAGATCCTAAGAAAGAAGATGGTACCTCTTAGAAGCACCCAAAATGGTGCTCGCTACAAATACTTGTTTAGGAACCCTAAAACCTTGAAAGGGAGACAATCTACTGAAATTTCCACAAGTAGTGAAACTCTGGGCCCTAATGCTCCTAAAAAGAAAGAGGGCAGACCATTAGGAAGAACCTCTAGAATTTCTAGAATCTAGGATCAAATGGTGCACCCTTTATGATTATTGATTTTGCAAATGGTGGAAGAACAACTTCAAACTTAAATGAAACTGCTATGTGCCTGTGACTCAAATTGAAAGAAGCAGCCAACCACATCCACCAACACTGCCAACCAAACCATTTTTCCTAATGTTGATAATCTTATATCTCCACTACAAATTGAAGGATTTGGACACACATCTTGAGCCAAAAATTTTGGGATGGAGAAAGTGAATCTTTGTTGATGAAGATCCAATTCTGGCCACTGAATTGCTAAGGGTGAACGAATGGAGGAAGTGGAGATTTGAAGAGTATCAATCTCACATTTCCAAAGCTGGACCTGGGATTGAGAGAGAAGAATTATTTGCTCTTGATTGGGCTGGGAACAAGGGATGTTGCTTATGCTCTCCAGATGTCAACCATGAAAGTGTCTATTCAAACAAAGTGCAGGCTATGTTGGCAAGCATCCAAGACAACTTCCATTATGGGAGAAGGATTCCATGCTCTATCTGCTGAAGTTTTGGAATAGATAAATCAAACACAATTTGCATGAAGGATTACAACCATCACGTGTGGATTTTCATCATCATCCCGGTGAAATTTCAAATTTTCAAACTGATGACATGACACAGAGGGAAGGCCGTTTTGGATGCAAATGAGAGGGAAATTGAACTTTGAATGAACAACAGTTGAAGATGTAGTTGAGGACACAGTCACGGTTCTGTGCAAGTTCAAGCCACGGTTGTAGTTACGGATCCAGAGGGAGGGGATAGTCACGGATGGAGTCACAGTTACGGATCCAGTTGAGAGGCAGGTCACGGATGGAGCCACGGTTACGGATAAGGAAACTACAGCTGAAGTTGAGGAATAAGTCACTGCTTCCTAATGTAACTATACTGAAAATGAGGGCATTCCCTAATAATAGTCTGCGTGCAAGATCAAACGAAGTGCAGATCACGGCTCATTCACCACAAAATCAGACTGCCAGGGAGATTGATTCTGAAAATCTTCCAATCACCTTGGAAGATACTAACAATAATTTTGCTGCTAATCTTGTTGATACACAGGTCTTTGATGAAGAATATCTAAAATATTTTGAGTCAAAGAAGCAAGTCTGAAAGCAGCAAAAAGAATGAAACTTATTTTGACCGAGTCATCAGATACCGATACTAATGGAAATAAAGAGAGGCCAGTGCACACTGAAGGAGAAGGAATGCAGTGAAGAAATCTTAGAGAAGATACTGACAAGGCATATTCTTGAAGAAATCTATACACGATGAGTAGTCTAATGAGATCACCAGAAAAGCTTAAACACGGTAGGATACAAGAGGTAAGGAGAAGAAGAAAAGTTTAGGAGGAGAAAACGTTGCTGCTTGAACAAAAAAATGAACTTGAGAGCGCTCAAGTCCAACAACTTCACATGGATCAGTGCAAAAGCTTGTTGAAGGTAATTCACCAACAAGAAAATAAAATATCTGACTTACAAAATGAATTATCTGCTTTCAGAAGTGAAAATACTGCCAAAGTTGATAGAATTAATGCTAATGTTGAGATGTTAGTTGATTATGCCAAAAAAGGGGGAAGAGAGCAGTCATTTGGCTCTCGGGCCCTCTAGTGTTATGGGCAGCAGTAGTGGCAGAGGGAGAGGTAGAGGAAAAGGAAATTCTGGTTTTTCAAAATTTGCAAATCCCAGACCGAGATTTGGAGTCATACAGTACCTTGCGATGATACAAGACACTTACACTATGAAGAATATTCCTGCTGTCATGAAGAAGCTACCGGAAACAGATCAAAGGTTGTGGATTACACAAAAGAACAAGGAGCTGCATGAAAAAAAGAAAGAAGAGAAAAATCCAGCAAATTCACATGCTCACATGTTAAAGGAACTAGAAAATTATTCAGGTCACAAAAGATAATTCTGGAAGAAGGAAGAACTTTTGAAGAATGCATCAAGTTGGTTTCTATGCAGGAGCACTACCAGGAGAATAACATTAAGCAAGCCCTTGGCTACTACAACACAGGTCAAGTGTCTGATGATTATTTTGTTGCATGAATATGTTACCGATTTCAGGAAGCTGAAGATCATATCAACAACAAGCTCAGATCAAGAAATTAATATCTTTATGGTAATATGTTTTTTTTCCTACTATCGGATGGTTATGTAATAATTAGCTATACTGCTTAATATGTTCTTTTGCTAAGTTTTTGCTTATCATCTAATGAAATTTTTTAGATAACTTGTATAAAACGCATGCCTTGAAATTATTTTGCTTGAAATTGATGATGATGTATTATTTAGTACAAACATGCGGTTAGGAATCTTGTCTAAAAACAATTCTTTTAGGTCGATATATTCTGTTAAACTCGTTTATGGCTAGTCAAAATAAAATTAAAATTCAAAAGATTCAAATTTTTCAAGACTAAGCCAAATGAGTGAGTATAGGTTTTGGCATCATCAAAAAGGGGAAATTGTTAGGAATAAATTGTAATTAGATTTTGATGAGCCAAATTGTATATTTAGATAAAAATTTTAAACCCCCATTTTTGTTTGAATTTTGTGTAATTTTATTTTGAGGAAGAACAAGAAATATTAAATTCAGAAAATTCATGAAGAAGAAAATCAAGGAAGAAGAAGAAGAGCTACGGATGGATTATTATTCAATTGGCTAGGCACATTTCTATTTGAAGAAGAGGAGTTACGGTTGGAATTATTTCAAGGAATCAGCCTTCACGGAAAATCAGCCTCGGTGATTATTTAAGGAATCAGCTAAGAAAATGGAATGCATTACCATAATTAAATTGAGCTACGGTCTCAATTTAATTAAAGAGACCCACTGTTTTATTATGATACGTCTCAAATTAATTCATTGGGATGAGCTACGGTTTCTATTTGTTAAAGAATGAGTCACACTCTAATTATTTAAATAAGAGCCCGTCGAATTTAATAAAGGAATGAAGCCACGCTTAAATTTATTAAAAGGAATGAAGCCACGGTTGACAGTGAAGAAGGAACCAGGATCAAAACTCATCAGGACATTTGAAGAAAGGAAGCTACGGCTCTCTATTTATCAATTGGGGATGAGCTTACGGTCATATTTTAAGAAAGAGCCAAAATTAAAAAGAATCAGCCAAGGAATTAATCATGAGCTAAGATTATTGAGACAGCCAATGTCTTATTAATTAAAAGTCAGGTCATGCTATCAGCTTAGGAAGGATCTCTGACAATTTTAATTACAAAGTATAGGAGACCCATTAAAAGTTTGGGAATTACTTGCAAAAGATCAGTGAAAATCTCACAAAAGTCAAAATCATCCTGACTCTGATGAAAGTGAAATTATTTTACATTTCTAGCGGCAAAATCCTGAGTACAAGATTTCAAAATTTGATTTGGCATATCTCCAACGGGCACATCAAAATTCTAACTAAAATATTTGACATTCTTGAAGGACTTGAGGACACAAAAATACACAACAAGGGAAGAGAGCATTCATAAGCAGATAGCTCATTACAATATATTAAATATTATGAGCTAAATTAACGTAAACTCTTCAAGCTCCAGAAAGAAGAAAATTAATTTTTTATTGACCACAAACATAAACAAATATAAATAGATGAATGTAGAAGAGAGAAAGTAAGCAAAGGAGTGAGAAAAACTCTATTAGAGTGCTAGCTAATTAGTGCAGAGAACAAACATACGAAAGAAAACCTAAAGATGTACGCTTTAGTAGCGAGAACTATAAGAGATTAAGGAACATGTAGGAGGTATAGCTATTGCTGCGAATAATATCGGAAGATTGAAAGTAGTAAGCTGTGTATGCACAAAGAAACACTCAGGAGAAAGTGAACCATCGTGTAGCAATCATAATTCAACATATTGTAAATCTGGAGTAGAACGAAGATAGTGAATTCTCACTTCCAATATAGGAGTGAAAAGGAGAAATTGAGAACATAGAGGATATACACACCTACTGAAACCAAACTAACTAAATAATGAATTATACTAATCATTTTAATTTAATGCTATTTTTGCATTAATTCATAATAATAATCTTATTTAAAAACATAACCAAATAATATTAAACATATACTCATTCAACATATAACATATCACTCATATGCATGCAATAATTCATATTTTGTCTTGGTCATTCAAATAATACTATTCACTATTTCATTTCTTCATTTCATTCGTGGACATGCATGCAAGTTTTAAGACCCACATATTTCATCTCTTGACATTGCATATTTAATTTTGTACTTATTCCTTTTCGAATAAAGCATTGCTTATATTTATCTGGGTTTAGTATTTCCACATCGCATGGAGTAAATTTTGCATACATATTATTTGATCTATTTCAAGCCTATCCATCATATTGCATGTGATTATCTCTTTATTTTTACGTAACATTTACTGTTGAATTATTCCGCTGTGCATCCAAATTGAATATCTTGTTATTTATTATATACTTGGAGATATAATATAATAAAAAAGATACAAGTGTTATTAATTGTGAAAAAGTATATATTTTAAAAAAGATACATAATAAAAACACTTAAAAAAAAAATCATAGGAATTAATTTAACAACACACCCAAATAATAGGATGAAAAACATATAAATGCAGCTCAAAAAAATAGAACAAAGATTAGGAGAATATAACATTCACAGACATTCATTGTGGTGCATTTGCATGACCTATCTACCTCTGAGTTTCACCTTCCAAAATTGCTATTAAACAACACTAATGACAAGAAAAATAGATCAAAAAGTATATAGAAAATAAATAAATAAATAAGAAAAAAAAAAAAAAAAAAAAAAAAAAAATAGATGAATGACAAAAAAAAAAAGCAATAGAAGATAGTAAAACCAAAGAGAGAAAGAAGAGAATGACAAAAAAATGAATATAAGAAAAGAAGAATAGAAGAAAGAAATATAAGAGAAGTAATATAAGCATAAAAAAAAGGAAAAACAAATATATACATAAGAAATAAAATATAGAGAAGAGACAGATAGATATAAAAAATAATCTAGTAGAAGAAAAGAGAGAAAACATAAATAAGAAAGAGACGATAAAAAAAGTAAGAAAAGTGAGAATAGATAGAGAGATAATAGAATCTAAATAATATATGATACTGTATAAATATAGACAATAATAGAAGCTAAAATGACTAAAAATATAGGCGAATATAGAATATATAGATTAACAAAATACAACATTGCAAAATATATATATAACAAGAGAATAATAAAATCTGGAAAAAAGATGATATAGAAAAGAGAAAAAAATAAATATATACAGAAAAATAAGAAGGGGCTCGCAAGGTATAGAAAGCTAGTAGGACTTGCGGTATAGAATATATAGTAAGGTGAGATTTGTATAATGGAATTAGGAAGAGAAAAATTAATCAAATGTAAAACTTTTTCAATGAATTTGGGTTTGCATTACAAATTTGTACCGTTGTGAATATCAGTTTTAATTATTTAGAAACAAGATAAATATTTAAATATATTTAATAATTCCTACTTGTATTGGAAATGGTACACTGTCTGATGGTCTTTATCGTCTTCACTTACAAAACTATGCAAGTTATGATTCTTTACATGTTCAAACTACACCAAACAGTGTAGTATTAACGATAAATATTCAATGTTGTGGCTCGGATGATTGGGAACACATCTCCTGGAGCGCATTAAAAGGTTGGAAAGGAGTGGAGTACTTTTCTACTCTAGACTATACTGATCTTGAGACTCTGTATAGACTGCATTAAAAGGCAAGCAGGATAAACAAGCAAAGAAAAGGTGCAATAGAAGTTCAAATTGTATAGAGATAAATTCATACTGCATATTGGCTGTCCAGATATGGATATGCAGAGACAGAAATATTTCATTACCTTTATAGATGACTTCTCTAGATTTACCTATGTGTATTTACTTCATCATAAGTATGAAGCATTAGTGCCTTTAAAACATTTAAGGCTGAAGTTGAAAACCAATGCAAGAAGAAAATACAAATAGTTAGGTCAAATAAAAGGTGGGAATATATGGTAGATACACAGAAAATGGACAAGCGTTTGAGCCCGTTTGCTAAATTCCCTTCAAGATATCGGACTAATTTGGACATGTGCGGAGTATGACTAAAGCAACTCCGAACTTCCAAAATCATTGTGCCACGCTCTCAGACGACAGCCACACGATATATGTTGAACCGAGTTCGACACAAGGGCTGTCCAAGACACTTTAAGCTTTCAAAAGTAGAAATCGAGTTGCATCATATATGCTGTTGGGGTTGTCCGTCTGAGGAGAAATTTATAACCCACATAAAAAGGAGACCTGACCCGAGGACTGTAAGATGCTTTCTTTATTGGGTATCCAAGTCTTCTAGGTTATGGAGGTTATTATTGTTCAAAACATACTGAGGACGTAGGATAGGAATCGAGAAATGAAAAGAATAATCTTCGAGATGACTTGATCAGTGATGGGAGAGACGTCGATTTAAGGACTAGGTCATTTATTTGATCATGTTGGCTCTTGCGCTTCAACGTCATCTAATTACGGAGTTGTACTTATACGCAACGCGCCTGTCATCCCGCTTGCGGTTGTCGTAATAAAACCACATTGTTAGAGTCCACAACGCTAGTGTTGAATACTCACCTTGGAAGAGACAAGTTCAAGGACTTACAGCAACCCGTCCTGAACTAGACTACCTCGAGCCAATGGTTTGAACCAAATACAGGATTTTAGCAAGATCCTGAACCCACACGACCGAATTGAACCATTCAAGAACTACATCCGGGGCCGTGGGAGAGAGGGTATGGGTGCCACAGGACCTATCACGAAGGTACGGGGTCAACCATTAAGACGGTCTACTCGGGTGGGGCGGGGAGGCAGGGGGGGCGTGTAGCTATTATGGTTCGTAATCGGTACCAAGACGTGACATTGGAGCGAGAGAGAGGAGCCGAGGAGCACAAGCTATCCGAATTGTTGCTAGTCGGATTTTGGTGGTAGATAAGCCATGAAAGAATGAAATGAATTCCATAAGAGTGAAGTGAGTTTGGAACCGACGATTGGTTGAGTTACCTAATGGGGCCATAGCCGGAGATTTGGGCTTGTAAATGGGATATTTAACCGACCAAAAGAGATCAGTAGGTAACGTTGAGGAGCAGTACAGAGCCAGAACTGCGTTGCTGAAGGAGGATTACATCAAAAAAAAAAAAAAAAAAGGATTGAATTACAGAGGAAACATTTTCTCCTGTATTCACGAAAAGATTCCGTCGGATCATATCTGGCTGTAGTTGCAACAACGTTTAATCTTGAGATTCAACAAATGAATGAGGAAAAGTACGTTCCTGAATTGGTGATCTAGAAGAAGAAGTTTAATGAAACAACCTGGAAGGTTCGCTTCATAGGGTGAGGATTTTGGTGTGAGGCTTAGGAAGCCATTATACGGTAAACAAGCCTCCCGCCCAGTTGTATATTAAGTTTGACGGGAAGTCATTTACATCATTTGGTATTGTTGAAGAGTACACAATTGCAGATCCTGTAATAGTACCAGGTAAAGTTTAGTGGGGAGTAAAATCATTTACCGCTTGTTTTATATGGAGGGATGAATCCTGACTCGCAACTAATGAGTGGGGAGTGCTCGCAAGACAGTGAAAACATTTCCTTTCCAAAAATTTTGGATATGAAAGAGTAATGAGGTGAAGCATCTTTTATGTCTTGGCATAAAAGATTCACTAGGGGATAAGGTCCCGGGAATCATACTGGGTCTATCCGCAGGAAACCTATATTGCAAACAAAGTTTTGGAAAGAGTTTCGGATGCAAAATATGGTTCAGCCGAGAGGGTTCTCCCATTGCAAAAAGCGGAGGTAAGTTTAGTTTGGCCAATTCTAAGAACGACGTGGCAGAAGAGCAGCCGTATGAAAGGAACTATTCCCATATGCATGACAAACCAAAACTGAAGCGGTAGAATCATTGGCTATATTCAAGTTTTGTCAAAGCCCGGACATTGCCTTTGTCGTCGGTATGTTTAGGCGGTACTTGCATAATCCAGCAGTGGACCACTGGGGAAGCCGATAAGGAGAGTTCTGACGGTAAGTCCTCAAAGGTACGCGAAAACTTCAAGTTGGGTTTGATAGAGACGGGACATCCTGGATTTTGTATGGTTATTCTGATGCAGACGTTCGCTGGCGTGTGTTGATATTCTCGGAGATCAACATCGCGTATGTCTTCATATTGGCTGGTGAGGTTATTTCATGGAGGAATGTTAAACAATCCTTAATAACACTTCTACCATGGGAAAGCCGAGTTCGTGTCCGTTTCGAGGCACTTCGCAAGGGTAGTAGGCTCAAGGAAATTTCAATCTCCGGGCTTGTAGAATTGTGGAATTCTATATCTAAGCCATTGAAAGTTTACATGAGTGACACTTACTGCAGTCTTCCTAAGCTAAAACGGAAACATGTCCGGCAGTCAAAGTAAAAGCAGCGTCGACATCAAAGTGTCTTAGCCATTAGGGACGGTGTCAAAATAAGTTGTATTCATTAACACATTCAATAGCGAGTTGATGCTTGCAGATCCTGACTAAAGGCAAGCTCCATTTTAAAATCCAAGGATCATTCAGAATAAAAAAATGGGAAAAACTATTCGTCCACCTTTGTAAGGTTGTGGTATAATACAGTTCAGTCAGATAATGGAGGAGGGATACCTATCTATGCACTTCAAATTTTCTTCAAGATACTCAACGATATTTTGTATTCTCTTGAGATGTGTACACAATTTAAGTTTTTATCTCAATAAGATAAATATACTTAATGGACAGTGAAATGAGACATATGAGTTTGGTTTATCATTAATTATTGATTACCTAATATCTCAAGGCAATTTAGCATTGGATCATAATGGTATACGTACTCGCTGGTAGCGGAGGACATATCATCTATGGGTGGTGATGACATCTGTCTTTGGGGGTTTCCGCATTTCACCAGTGGGAGAACGTAAACGTTTCCTTATGTATTATTTGTTATGTATTAAGGTTAAAATAATAATAAAAATAATATAATAATAATAGATAATAAATAAACATAATAATATAAGTAATAATAATAATGATAATAATATTAATAATATGTGGTGCAAATCAATAGGCAAATCAGTATTAAAACTTAGCCAGCATTAGGTAATTAGTTGCCTACATTGATGGGATGTAGGTATTTAGACTCCAACGTCCTCTGCGTGCTTGGTTGACGTATCATACACACCATCTAGAGTCATTGAGAGAAGTGAGAGAAACACAATCGGTCTACGGTTATTTCACAGCAGCCCGAGGATTTCCAATTCGTCAGACCACGAGTTCAGGCGATCAAGGTTTTAAGCAATGGCTGGAGGTTAGTGGATCTAAATCGTTTATTTATCGCCACGTACAAAGTGTTCCTACGTGGATTATATGCTTATAGACATTTCAAAAACGAATAGAAATTTTCTCATAACGTTGGACAAAGCTTTGTATCCAACTTGGGGGGATGAAGTTTCGAACAACAATATTTTTGTAAATTCTCTCTGGTGTATTTTGTTAATTCTTATTTCAAATTTATTCATACACAGTATAATCTAGTTGTGTGCATCCAGGAACTGTTTTCATATATTTGGCTTGAATTCGTCAACTCCAATATATTGATTTTTTTTTTTTTTTGGAATTTTTACCGGATATTTAATAGAAGATGGTTTGTAATAAAAAAAATGTTGATGATACTTCTTTTTTTTCTCTTTGTGGAGAA